>PJEN01025841.1:0-15561 GCA_004024605.1 Pteronura brasiliensis | reverse complement strand
ATATATATAAAATAAAAAATTTTAAAAATATTAAAAATTTTAATAAAGATATTTTTCAGGCATAAACGACTCCAGAAATATTTTACCCTTTGTAAAGACACAATGAAAGGAAATACTTCGGCACAAAGAGTAAAACTCGATAGGACGTGCTAGGATTCAATGTGTCCCATAAGTAAAGGCCATATGAGCTATTTTAGGTAAATCTATAAATATACGTTCATTGTAAAAATGACTTTAAAGCAGTATGGATATTTACATTGCAAAGTAAGCTGGAATAGAAATGCTGAAAAAATCTGGGCAAGAACCAAGGGGTGGGGAACGTATTTGACCAGTGCGAGCACATTAACACCATCGTCTAGTGCAGAAAGGGGACAAAGTTACTTCGGTGATTCCAAGTTCATTAAGAAATGAGAAATCTGAACATTTAAGAGCCTAAGTGGGGAAAAGTAAGAAAAGTGAGAGAGAGGAAAAAAAAAACAGAAGCCCGACACAGGACAGGGTGAGAAATGGAAATGCAATTTGCGATGATAGGAATATGTCCAATTATGTCATGAATCACAGTCCGTATAAAAGACTAATCCTGTGCCCCCATGAACAGGGACAGACGCTCAGGCTGAAGTAAAAGGAACTAGATAAAATCATAATGCATTGCTGGATTATTGACTGGTGACCCATCTATGACAAAACGGCAAAAAGCATTGGAAAATAAAGGAAATGAAAACTGCAAAATAGCCAAAACTGCAGCAAACATGCAATTATTGAATGGAAGACAAAAGCAGGGAACAGAGGTTAGGGTTAAATAAATAAAATCTCTTTGCATCATTAGAAAAATATTCCACTAAAAATGCCCGATCATCTCAAACTTGCGTTTTCATGCTAACGACAGCTTTGACACGCCTAAAGTTCAAAATGACAGAATCGCCCGAAGACATTTTATTCATTTATTTTTAAAGATTTTATTATTTTGTTTAAGTAATCTCTATACCCAATGTGGGACTCGAACCCACAACCGTGAGATCAAGCGTCATATGCTGTACCCGGCCAGGTGTCCCTCCCAAAATTATCTTGTTGAAAAGATTTTTTTTTACTTATTTGAGAGAGATCACAAACAGAGGGAGAAGCAGACTTCACGCTGAGCAGGGAGCCCGATGCGAGCGAGACTCGATCCTGGGACCCCGGGATTATGCCCTGAGCCGAAGGCAGAGGCTTAACCAACAGAGCCACCCAGGTGCCCCTGAGAACCAAAGATATTTTAAAAACCGGTCTTCAACTGAGTGACCCTCTGTCCTGTATTACAAAAGGGAACAGATACAAAAACCAGATGAGGATACACCCTGGAATCTGGTCATTAACACACTTGATCTAATTGATCCATTGTAAAAAGAGAGCTAGAGATACACAACAAAAAAGACATTAGGCATAAGTTTTGGACCTGAATCATACTGGCCCCATTAAACCAGGGCTGCAAAGGAAATCTGAGAGACAGTCCCCAAGAACAGAAATCATCAAGACGTTCATTTTGCCTTGTGCGTTTTATTAGGTACCAGCAGTGAGAAAGAATAAAACGTACAGAGAAGACAGGGCAGTCGCTTTGTGTTCAAACACGCAGGATGCATTGGATAGGAGAAGGAAATCAGGCAAAAAAAAAAAAAAAAAATTAAAATTAAAATTAAGGCGTTCTTAGAAAACACGGGACAAGAATGACTTTAAACATTTGGCTTAAGGACAAGCCCTCTGGAAACTGCTAAATTTCTCAGTCCATAATAGCCACGACTTACTATCCTTGTTCATACAGACCCTGAAATTATTCAAATTATCCCGTAAATGCTGATTTTACGTGACTCAGATCGTAGTTTTCGGAACATGACTATTTGCGTAGAGGATGGCACAACGTGGCCAGCACCATGATCTGTCCCCCTGTGCCCTGAAGAAGTCGTAACTGTCTTTAGGACTTGGGTTTTTGTCCATTTTCTCCAATGGTAAAAGGACTTGCTCGTTGTCACTGGACTCATAACATGTTTACATTTTAAAAACTTCCATTTCAAAACCAGCGTCTTTTCTGCCACTCACACACCGTGGTACAGGACGCAGAAACCATATTTCACCTGTAAAATGTATGGACTGACCATTTCCCTAAAGTATTGAGGCAGAAGATGAAAGGTGAAAACACATCGCACAGGTTAAAAATAGCGTGAGATCACTAATTAGGATTTTTTATATCGACGTTGAAATTTTAGGGCCAGGTTCCTAAAAATCAGGCACTGCATTTTTTTTTTTTTGAGATTTTATTTACTTATTTGAGAGAGGGAGAGCATGAGTAGGGGGAGGGCCAGAGGGAGAGGGAGGAACAGATTCCCCACTGAGCAAGGAGCATCATGAGGGACTCGATCCCAGGACCCCAAGATCATGACCTGAGCCAAAACCACATGCCTAATCGACTGAACCACCCAGGCACTGGATTTTTGCAGCTCCTTTATGAGAACACTGGATCTTATAAAATGTCAGGAAAAAAAAATGCCATTCATCGAAGAAAACTATCATTGGGAAACTTAATAAAAAGATGCCACATGATAGCTAGATGGGATGGAAATGTCCTTTTTCAAACTACCCCTTCGATCATTTCATAGTTAAATACCCACGATAAATTTCTAACTTTATTTTTTCTTAACATTGTAGCTACGATGTAACTCTTTGAAGAGTTGTTTACCACCTGAAAATAGAAACTGTGACCGTAGCTTCCCAGAGGACACCGGCTTCTAGCTGAGGTTATTGCTACACAGTAGGAAATCCCACAAGGAGGAAAGGGAAAAAAAAAAAATTAAAAAGTACTATTGCTGCATAATCTTTGATGGTATAATTTTGTATAACAATGTAATAATCACATTAAAGTCATCACCTTTCCATATAACCTAGTCCTACAATAAAAGGAACTGAGAAAATTCAATCAGTTGTAGAGCCTTATTAACCAGGGCACGTTTGATTTTAAGTGTGAAGCAATTAAAGAGAAAACAACATTCATTTAATTATTTTCTCTGAAATAAGATTATCTTCAGAAACCATTTGGCACTTTTCAAAAAAAAAAAAAAAACATTATTATTTTCCTCTCTCCTTCCTGTATCCAAATATATATTTGGAGAGTGATTCAGCCATAGATGTTCTGAACATTTAACAGCGAAGACGGTGGGTCACGTTACAGCTAATAAAAAGGTGTTGGGTGATAATTGCACCCGTGTAGATCATGTGCCCAAGCATTTTCCCCTTTGTAACTTCAGAATGTAAGCTGAGTGTCATCCTGAGGTCCCTAAGTCCTCCTGTCTTCTGAGGTCCCGTGTCACAGGCACCTGTGAAAGGAGGAAGGGCCCATCCGTAGGCTTGGACGAAAGCTTTGGATGGCCCATCACCGTCCCCGGGTTCCCACGGGGCTTGCAAGCCCTGCTCCCTCCATTTAGGGGGCTGGTTCCTTGCTACTGCAAAGGTCAGGCCATCTCCTGGACTCTTCCACCAGCCCCAGTGGACACTCTTACAAGGTCTGGACTCTTCCACCAACCCCAGTGGACACTCTTACCTGTGAAAGGAGGAAGAGCCCATCCGTAGGCTTGGACGAAAGCTTTGGATGGCCCATCACTGTCCCTGGGTTCCCACGGGGCTTGCAAGCCCTGCCCCCTCCATTTGGGGGGCTGGTTCCTTGCTACTGCAAAGGTCACGCCATCTCCTGGACTCTTCCACCAACCCCAGTGGACACTCTTACAAGGTCCGGACTCTTCCACCAATTCCAGTGGACACTCTTACCTGTGAAAGGAGGAAGGGCCCATCTGTAGGCTTGGACGAAAGCTTTGGATGGCCCATCACCATCCCCGGGTTCCCAGGGGGCTTGCAAGCCCTGCACCCTCTGTTTGGGGGGCTGGTTCCTTGCTACTGCAAAGGTCAGGTCATCTCCTGGACTCTTCCACCAACACCAGTGGACACTCTTACTCTTACACTCTTACAAGACACTCTTACAGGCTGAGAGTTTTGAAGACCAAGACAGGTCAGTGGGAGTCCATTCCTTTAATCTCCAGGTGCCTTTCTTTTTCCACGTTTCCAATATACCATCCTTTCCAGACTTTGCAAGTTCTAAGGATATGGCCAGACGTGGCCCAGAGACCACGGTTTTCCAAACCCTGCTGTGACGAATGAAGTTCCCCGTTGCTATGATTCTTGACACTCAATCTGGGAACATCGCAGCAGGCAGATCTTTAAAATAACATTTTAAATGTTTAAAATGAAATGTTAAAAAAAAAAACTGTACAAGAAGAGGAGGAACATCGACAGAACAGGGAAACTTAGGTTTGAGACCTCAGTCAGGCTCCCTTGTGGTACAGCTTGAAGAATCAGCATCTGTGGGAAATGACATACGAGTGATTCTTCTGTTGCCCAGTTCCCTGGATTTTTGAGCAGCAAACATGAAGGAAAATGGAGAGACGCTGTAATGATATATTGTTTCCTAAGCACGAAATCCTATGGAAAGGAGCTCCCGTGGTTGGGGTTTGAATATTCAAACATCGAGGGGAGAAATGTTATTACTTACAAGCATTGTTACAACAAACACACCCAGGACAAGAAGAATTTCACCATATTTGCTCTCCCTCATTCTGCCTTTTTAAAAAAGTAATTATTAAAGGGGTACCTGGGGGGGCTCAGTCAGTTAATCATCTACCTTCAGCTCAGGTCCTGATCTCAGGGTCCTGGGATCGAGCCCCAGGTCGGGTTCCCAGCTCAGTGGAGACTCTGCTTCTCCCTCTCCCTCTGCTTCTCCACCTGCTTATGCTCTCTCTCAAACGAATGCATAAAATGGTTTTTTTTTTTTTTTATAAATAAAGTAAATAGATTGATTCACATCAGCCCCTTGGACACCGTGATGGGATTGCCCCCACCAAGGTGAAAACCATTCTGGAGTGCTCTGGTGGGCATGAAACCTTCCATTCAAAGGTGGGTTGGGGGGTCGGGGGGGATCAATGAAGAATTACTGGACGGAAACATGTTTGTCTTAGAACGTTTCCCTGTTTGGTCCATCCTTGGCCTCCAAATTCCAAAGTCCAGATTCCTGCAGGCAAACACCTCTTCCTAACAACCCGCAGGCGGACGGCTGTAACGTGATTCTAGACAAACAGTTGTCTTTCAAAGTGTAGGATGCCCGATCTCCGTTCACACTAGTTTTGTTTTAAATCGCTTTCACGGTTTTATTGATTAAAACGTCTGTCATTACCCTCTGTCCCTCTGGGGTGTGTGTGACTGTGTGCCCCATTGCACAGTCAAATTTCCTGCATCGTTGGGGTACACATGTGTGTGACTCGACTGTTCCAAATTAACTGGTGGTCTGGACCCTTCCTCTCGGGATGTATGACGCGAAGCGAATCCATCCTTCCAGGGAAAGAACGGTCACTATCTGAAACACGATGCTTGCTGGAGAATAAAGTATCGGGGTAATTCAGTTTCTCCCACGAAACGTTCTGTCTGCAGCACGACACCGAGATCGACCTTGCTTTCCTTCGTGTCTAGGGCACGGTATGAAAATTAATAAATAATAAACCCCCCAGACCAGCTTGTACAATAGCCCTATTCTGCTTAACAAAAATAATCCTCCTTTAAATAAATGACTTCATTGTTTAGGCCCAAATGTAACTATGGGAGACATTCCTCCCCCTCCCGCCTCTAGATTTATTTAAGAATGAAACGGGAGGAAGAAACGCAGCAGTGTGGGATGGAAAATCCCATTCCGGGAAAGTGGAGATAAACATTTTTAAATGGAATCCTTTGCCTCGTCTTTTCCTATTTTAGATTCCTGCCGAAAAGCTGTGATGTGTTTTCTTTATTCTTTCTGCAGTCTTGAAATCAGAACTTTTCCTAAAGAGTGCCCAACAGTGAGTTCAAAAGTTAAAGAAGGAAACCAATACCCAGACCCAATCAATAGTGACTTAAGGGCCAGACCAAAAGGATTGTTCAATTTTCGAGGTCTCCGGAAACAAATTGGGCGCACTTGCGTTTCATGTGACTGCAGACCTATTAGGACAGCCAATCCTCTTCCAAAAAAACAAAACAAAACAAACAAACAAACAAACAAACAAAAAACACCTTAAATTCAACTTTGTGTTCTCCCTGACTCACCCAAAAACAGAATCAACGGTCTCTCTTTTCAGGTTTTCTTTGATAAATCCATGGTATCTTTTGAGACGATGTTTCACGGTATCTTTCGAGACAATGTTTCTTTAGGCTGTGCACGGATTTGTTCGTGGAAAAACAGAAGTAGCTCAACCTAGGGTTTAGCAACAAGACTGTTTGAGCATGAGATCGGGATGGAAGACATCATCGGTTTTTCCCTTCTCATTTTCCAAATGAAAAAAAAAAAAAAATCCCGAGGGAAGACACCTTCCCAGTGGTCACCTTAAGTCATATATTCGTTTTGGACAGGGAAAGGTTTCTGGAAAATTCAAAAGGCAGTGTACCTGAGGCTGATCAAATTTGTCCTCCGTTTGGCCTCTGTTAACTCATCAGCGAGACCGAGCCTGGCATTGGCTCTGTGTTGAGTCGGGAGTCTGCTTGGGATACCTCCGATATCTTATAGGTTCTCTTTAACATAGGAAAATCCTTTTCAGGCTGCACGACACCATATTTCTTAGCTAGATTCTCTGACCTATGGGCTTCTAGCTGCACTACGTTATAACAGGTGTCAGAAGATATACCGTAAGGGTAGACACACTTGGGTCCCCCTAAATGCTACCCTCCAAATCCATGCAAAAATCTAGTTGTTAACAACAGACTTTGGAGGGCAGGTCTCCGACTAAAGGGTCCCAGAAATAGGACGTACAAAAAGGCAGCCAAATTTACAGAGGCGAGGAGCTCTTTCTAGATGCTTCTGGGCATCAACGTTTGGGAAATAAATAGGTGAAAACGAGGCATGAGAGATCCTTCTAATTAAAAATTAAAAGGTGCTTCTACGTATGATGTATCCACATCCTGAAATAAACAGGTGCATTTCCCATTACCTACCTACGAATGCAAGCAACTTGCCACAGGAACTCATTGACTTTATGACAATCCAAGCGTAATTCTGCCCTGTGACGGGAATCAGCTAAGTAGCCTCTAGCCCGTCTAGTTTTGTTTTATTTTTGGTTTTGCACATAGTATCTTCCCTATAGATCTCTGCTTTTCATTCCCCATTAAGGCTGGTTGCCATGCCCCATGTCTCCCAGTTAAATGAGAACATGATTGAAGAAATAAGAAAGCACCAGAAAGAACTTGGATGTCCGTGATTTGCCTTCCCAGAAAGATCCCCAGCTCAGAAACCAAGAGCTTTGCACAGCTAAAAAAAAAAAAAAAAAAGAAAGAAAAGAAAATAGTAACATTATTTTCCTAAGTGTTTTTAAACATCGAACTTGACCAACAAAACATTTCTTGACTGCCACTCGGGGAGAGTAAATACGCGTGACCTTGTAGGAGGAAAGCTTTTCAATCTACATAACAACCCACCATGCTCTCGGTGCAAGCAATTTAGCACACTCCTATACTTAAGTTCATAAATTGTTTCCTGCCCTTTTTTTTTCCTCATAAAATAAAATATTCATCCCTTGCAAATGCTCAAATTCAATCACTGTATTACTTTTACCGAAATGTCTACTCCAATAAGAGAAAGCAGGAGATATTATAAGAACTAAATCTTATAAAAGGTTTTTACTAAAACCAGCTGAAATTTTGTGTCACTATTATTAATCCCTTTAAAGTGTGAGATAAATGTTTAAATCCCTCTCCCTCAGCAAAACAAAACTCCCTAATCTCACAGGGGAAGAAAAAAAAAATAGCGCTTTTAATTTTATATCCTTTAATTATCGTTTAAGAGATCGTTGGCTTACGATTTCAAAATAAGAGTTGGCCCATCTTTGCTTTCCATGGACAGAGGCAGGATTATTTTCTTGATGATTCCGGTTCCATCAGAAAAACCCAGTGTAACTGGGCCTGATTCACCCCCATTGGGGAGAGGCCGGTCAGTGTTCTCCGATTTCCCAGTTGGATCACTGGGATACCGATGGTATTCTATAATCCAGAATAAACAGGGGAGATTTTGTGTGCCAACAACACTCACAGTGTGTATTTTGTTTATCTTCCATTTTGCTGAAATACAAAACTCCTCCAGCTGAAATACAAAACTCCTCCAGCAACTTCGTAAACGATCTCTAAAGATTATCAGTAAAATGAATAAATAAAATGTATAAATTACAGAGTTATTGAATATGCTGAACTATTTGCAAACAACGTCCACAGCTACTTCCAAAACAAACAAATAAAATCCCTTACCTGGTGCCTCAGGTTCTCTTCCGAATATCCCGCCCTCCCTCCCCTTCCCAAATCCTAAGAACCTGACCCCGTCTCCTTTGGAGAAGGGTGGCGGCTGGGGGAAGGCAGTAACCAATCCCAACGGCGTTATATCGAACTTTGTGTTTTTATTTAACTCTATATTGGCATTTGCACATGGTAGGTTCGACGGAGTTTCATTTTGAGGAGTTTGTAAGAGTTAAGCACGGTTAAATGTTACGTATCGCCAGGAAGCACGGTTGCCTTAGAAAGTGTTCTGTCGAAGGGCCTGGGTTACTAGCAGGGTAAACAGCTGAGTTTTGGTTTGGGTTGAGTTCGGGATCTCTTGGTGGTGACAGCGAGCCCTGCACTGGGCTCCTTGGTCCGCCACGGAGGAGAATCCTGCTTGGGATTCTCTCCTCCCTCTGCCCCTCCCGCTCCTGCTCTCTCTCTCTCTCTCTCTAATAAATAAATGCTTAAAAAACAGTTCTTCGATGTTGTCCGTAGGAAACCAATATAATATTATCTGTTAATTAGACTTCAGTTAAAAAAGAAAGTTCTGTATCCACAGGGAAAGGGTTTGCAGTACGTTCATCCCAGTAACGTGAAAATATTACTTTATCATAATAAAGCTACCTGGAACAGAGTAGGCTTGTGAAAAGCCAGCAAAACGCAAAGAAACTCAAAAAGGCAAAGTTAAACTAGTCAATTAAGGTGTAGTTCTACACACAACAGTAGGAAAGCAATGGTAGTCTACGTTTAACTCTTTCATTACTGTGAATAATTGATGTGTCGATTATATTTGTGAATCCTGGAAGGGCATCTACACAGTCAAGGGCTTATCCACATACCATCTCCTGATTCGCTTTCGTTTTGGGGGGTGCTGGTGTGGACCCCCACCGACGTTGACTCCCGATCGCCCACAGCCGACTTTTCAGGAATGGTGACATGTTGTCGTTCGATGCAACCTCCATTAAAACTTAAATTATGCGATCTTACAACTAAACACACTGTTTAAAAAAAAAAAAAGATTATAAATGCTTGGAAACGCATCCCTGACTACTTTACTACATTTTGGTATCATCCTTACTTTGAGGATAAATCTACTGTTTCCTCATAATGGAAATCCCGTATTATGAGAGACCCCTTTATGCACCTTCCTATTTCCGCGTCCCCGAACTTCACGTGGCTATAGGATATCGGCAAAGACACAACTATTTCAACACAGAAATCATCACCTACTACAAAATTGGGTCTTACCTTGACCCAGAAACCAGACAGTTAAGCATTTTTCTGCATGCCACTATATGTCATGGCTATTTTCCCGTGACAGAAATCCATTTCTCGAGGACCAGGCCTTATATCAATTCCCGTACACATTCAAGTGTCCTGTGCTATGGGGAACCCATATACATCACTAAAGTTATGTTTACTTACTTTATTGAGCGGCTACCGATGTCATTTGAAAAAGCGTAATGTCTTCTAATTTGCATCTTAGCTCATACATTTCGTGTCTAGTAGCAGCATTGATCAACCGATCGTTCATTATCACCACAGCCCCACGGAGACTTTTAGAACATGTTTTCCTGATCCCCCTCCCTGTATTTTCTAAATAATACATATTACTATAATATATATTAGATACGCTCTAAATCTGCTTACGTAATATGTATATACAGCTGAACCCTGCTAACATGGGTTTGAGCTCTGCAGGCCCACTTGTATGTGGATTTTTTTTTCCCCTAATAAACAGAGTGTAGCTCCATTAATGCATTCTCTTTTCTCTCTGATTTTTTTTTCTAGAAGTTTTCTCTTTATTAAGATTGATTTATTTATTTGAGGGAGAGAGGACGGTCCGTGTGAGCTGGGCGAGGGGCAGAGGGAGAGAGTCTTCAAGCAGACTCCCTGTAAGACTCAGCCATCTTACATGAAATTTTTCTTCGGTATTTCACTTATATGTTTTGCCGTTTCTGCTTCTGTGGAGGAAAGAGAATGCTCTTTGACGTCATGCTGGTCGCTTTATCAGCTACTTCCATCAAAAACATGTTTCCTAGACTTTCAAAGCCTCACCCTCCTCATCTGTGTTATGGAGAGATTGAATACCCTCTTCCTGGACTTGTCAAAAACATTCGGCAAGATAATATATTTGGAAAACTCTATCCTATTCCTTGACAGGCCTCCCCTCGTTTCCCTGGCCGCGCATAAATATCAGCGGGGAGACTTGCATTCTGATGAGCATCTTTTCAGAGTGTTTGCAATGTTCCTGTTCCGGGACTGGCTGATGCTGATGAGGCCTTAAAAGAAATGCATGCTGATTCTTGAAAACACAAAGGCAGAGTCACTGCATAATTGTGCTGTTTTTCCTGGAAATGCATGACAAACTTGTAAGAAAATACCAGCACTCATTGGCCTTCCTGGTTTGGTCATTCTCTATCCTCCAGCACACCTGCCAGCCAGCACTGTCTACTCAGCCAGGTTCAGTGGTGGATTTGCCTCCTGGGGACTGCTGTGCACACTCTCAGGAACTAGGTAGCCTCTGAGATTTTGGAAGCTATCAAGCCAGCCAGCAAGCCAGTTTCATGGATGTTGGCAGAAGACACGAAACCCCCGGGTCAGAGACAAAACACTATTATTCCCAACACGGCAAGCACTATGATTGTCCCCCTCTGCCCTCCAAGTTCCCAAGGGGCCATGCACAGAGGCCCAGGTGGGTGCCCCACACATATCCTGAGCTGATGGAAGTCAACTATGTCAGAATGGATAACACACAAACCTGCCCTGTGCTCAGTGAAAAGACACTAGTCACCTTTCCAGGCTGTTGACTCTGCAAACCTTCTTGAAAATAGAAGAGCCAATACCTCCCTTGCAAGTCATACAGGACATGAGAGAGACCTGTGAAGAGGGTCTCCTCTCTACATCACTTAAGTGACTGTAAGGTTTATGATGAATGCAAAACACTGTATGGATATGCAAGGGGGACCAGATAAGCCAAGAAAATCAGTTTCTCCTCTTCTTTGTTACAAACTATCAGTGATTCCAGCTCCTGATGATGAATGTTTTGAGGAGGAGCTAAATGTAGAAAGGAACTAAGCATGGTTTCCCTACTGTCTGTCCAGACAGTTTTTCCCCCCAATTCCAGCAACTTCTCTAGCACTTAATGTTTATACCCCACGTGGAAGATTTGGGACTTGAGCTTCTCAGTGCTACAAAGTGCATGGGGAGCCACATTAGGAGGGAGTGAAAAAGCAAAGAGAGGGTGTAATTTCATTTATCCAGATTCATATTTTTCTAACACAGGTGAGAAAGTGGGAGTCATTACTGTTCTAATGCACTAGTCCTTTGCAGATGGAAAGGACCTCACCGCTTTTCAGACAGACACAGAGATCAGACATTGGGCACAAAGGAGCAATATTTGTAGATTAACTACCTGCTTTGCAACTCTGGTATATTTAAATAATTAGATATTATTAATTTCAGTATTAAACTATTGATGCAAGGTTAAATATTTTCATGGGATCTGTGTAAGAGTGAGTTAATAAATGGTATTTAAGGTGTTACCATCTACTAGCATGAGACCAACCAGACCTGAAAGTGGAAAATAGTTTAAGGGGAAAAGCAATTCCCTTGGGATTCTGCTGTTTGCTTCTTTTCCTCTTTTCTCCTTTTCCTGGTGTCCCTCATCTTCCCCCTCCTTCTCCTTCTCCTCTCTCTTTCATTCTCTGCTTTAACACTGATAGTAGATTTTAAGTATCTACACTACTATAATGAGAAAAAAAAATCCCTAAAATTGGAAATAACAGAAGAGGAAAATCACGGTGGAGAGCTGGCAACTTCAGACACTGCATAAAAGGACGTTTGTTTCTCAAGAATTTTTCTAGCAGACTTATATAGCTTCTCAGCCAATGCGGGGTGTTTGAATTTCCAGGAGAAAGGAACGTGTGTGTTATTAGTTAAGAAAACGTTGGCTTGAAAGAAGCCAGATGATTGTGGGATGAGCCTTCGGAGGGAAGACAGCCCCACTCCTGTGACCAAGCAGGTGTGGTAGAGATGGGTAGACCCTGGGAAGTCCCAGTTGCCACAGTCCGGGGAAGGCTACAGTGAACTGATTGTGTTTCTACCACTCTGATTTCAAGTGCCAACCCAGAGATTAGCTGAAGTCTTGGAGGTTGCAAGTGGCTGCCTGGTTTTGGGGCACGTGGGGAAGACCAGGAGACATCGGTGCTGGACCCAACCGAGGGGAGGCTCATCTTGGAAGGGGAAGCCCCCAGTGTCCATCCAGGGGAACATGTGGATGGATTTGAGGGCACCTGAGGTCTGACGCCATCCAGGGTTTCTCCACGCGAAAAGGGTAGGGCCCTGATCCCAGTGAAAGGAAGGGCTGCTGGGTCCTTGGGCAAATGGGGAGAATTGGTGAAGAGTGTGAACCCTGCGTCCTGCTGCCCAGTCCTTTCCAGCGAGGGCAGAAATGTGTATTCCTGTGTGTGTGTGAGAGAGAGAGAGAGAGACAGACAGAGAGTGAGAGACAAAGGGAGGACAGAGAATTGTAATTTTTTTTTTCCCTTAGGATTATGAAACACATTTGAATGTGAATTTAAGACCAGGAGCTATAAATAATTTTTATTTTCTTTCAATTGGCCAACCTGGAATAAACATTCTTTTGCAGTCTCCTAACCCATCTGCTAGTTGCTCCCATTAATGATGATCGATCCCCAGTTGCTATCAAAGCGGGCTTGTTTACTGTCACTGTCAGGGATCTCTGGGCAGAAGAGCTTAATTAGGCTGGTTAGGTGCACAGGTGAGTTGTAATGCCATAGACGTGGCAATCGTGTTCACCGGGGCCTCACGTTTTCGCTGTGTGAATAAAACCCATGCTGCTCGTGATTTTGCAACTGGATAAGATGACGTTTGCAAGTGACTTCAGGGTGCTCTCCCCAAGGCGGGGATCTCAACGCTCCAGAAGGAGATCGTATGAATAGAAAGACAAGGGGACACGCACCCTTCCCAGCGTATTTTGATCGAGGTTTTTGACGTAATCGGCCCAAGGGACGAGATGAAAGTAGGCTCAAGAAAATGAAACAAAATTCGAATTCTGTTATGTGAGAAGGGAGGGGCATTTTTACTTTATTTAAGGTTTTTATTGACTTATTTTAGAGAGAGTGCAGGCACGCACACGAGTCGGGGGAGGGGCAGAGGGAGGAGAGAGACTCTGAAGCAGACTGTGCTGAGCACAGAGCCTGATATGGGCTCGACCTCACCACCCCGAGATCATGACGTGAGCCGAAATCAAGAGTCAGACGCTCAACCCACTGAGCCCCCCAGGTGCTCCATAATGAGCATTTTTAAATTGAAGCATTAGGGGGCTTATAGTCCAGTGAACGAGATGGGGGTACACAAGGTTTGTAGCATATGGGTTCAACGCGTTCAGTGTTGTCTTCTGATCATCTGTGCTGCAGGTGGCTTACCGCCATCCCTATGCCTGTCCACCCAGAAAGACATACGTACATGCACGTGCGTTTATGTCCCGTGAGCTATCTGTTCCAGCAAATACCCAGCCCCAGAGGCTGAAACTCGTACTATCTCACAGCGGCTGCCCACCTGC
The DNA here is from genome assembly GCA_004024605.1 of Pteronura brasiliensis. Classification (NCBI taxonomy): domain Eukaryota; kingdom Metazoa; phylum Chordata; class Mammalia; order Carnivora; family Mustelidae; genus Pteronura; species Pteronura brasiliensis. The sequence goes on along the minus strand of PJEN01025841.1, from coordinate 1,637 downwards.
TGCTGGACCGTGGCTGAGCTGACTGTGGTGCCCTACGATGTTCATGGGCTGCACTGCCAGTGGGCTGAGGTCTCATCAGAAAACTCAAGTGGGGAAGAAACCACTTCTAAGTTGCCATAGTTGTTGGTGGGATTCAGTACCTCCCGGGCAAACGAAGGACTTCACTTCCTCACTGGCTGTGGCCAAAAGGTATCATCCGTTTTTTGATATGAAGCTGTGTCACAGGGTCTGCTGTTCTCCTTGTAATTTTGGTCACAAAGATTTGGAAAATACAGAAAATTATTTTCCATATATACCAGGATAATATCACCATATTACTAATACGCCAATGCCTTATCACAGTTTGGTCCCCACTCAAAACAAAACCATTGGTCTAAATGCATATATTCCTACTGCTCTGGTACCACACGCACACACACACACATACATAGATGTGCACGCACATATGTGTACACGTCACATGCAAAGCATGTTTGCAATATTCACATCTCAATGACGATACAAAGCTAAAACAATAATTTTTATTTTTTAAAAAGATTTTGCTTATTTCCAGAGAAAGAGTGAGAGAGAAAGCAAGAGCACAAGCAGGGGGGAGGGACAGGCAGAGGGAGAAGCAGGCTCCCCGCCGAGCAGAGAGCCCGATGCGGGGCTCCATCCCAGGACCCCGGGATCATGACCTGAGCCGAAGGAGAAGGCTTTAACCCACTGAGCCACCCAGGCGTCCCTAAAATAATTATTTAAAAGAAAAAATTCAAAAATGAACTTTCAGTTCAAAAGGACAAGAGACAGCAGTTGTCCTAATAATTTTTTGTGAAACTACACTTTATTTATTTTTTTCATTTTTTAAAAAGTATTTATTCAAATTCCAGTTAGTGAACATACAGTGTAACATTAGTTTCTGGGGTACCAAGGCATGATTCAACACTTCCATACAACACCTGTGCTCAGCACAACAGGTGCACTACTTCCTTCCCATCACCTGTGTTGCCCATCGCCCCACCCACATCCCCTCTGGTGACCGTCAGCCCATTCTCTGGAGTGAAGAGCCAGTTTCCCGGTTTGTCTCTCTCCTCTTTTCCCTACACCAACTGCACTTTATGTAAACGGAAAATTACAAACCATGTGGCGTTCACCAGAGATGTTCTAGCTTCCACTTGCTTGGGTGACCATGGCTGACACGTGTCATTAGAAAGAGAGAGGGTTGTCTGCTCTAGCATCAGTACCCAGAGTACATCCATGCTGCCCCTGATACTCAACGTCTTTTTCTGCACCTCCCAATGCAAAATCTCTTTCTTTTCAAAGACTAGATTCTCTGAAGTTTAAAGTGTGAAAGTAGGAACTCAAGTAGGGGACATGCACGGGGCAAATTTACAGAGACAGAGTCAGGCACGGGTCAACCATTCGGGAAGCATAAACGTTTGTCTCATCTATATCACATACATAGATACAGAAAGTTATACGCATGTGTGCATACATGTCAAGAAAATATATATATATATATATATATATATATATAGAAAGTTATAGATGCACATGTAGTTATTGTGTCTGTATAGTTCCAATATACAGAATGATGTGTATTAATAATGAAATGCATGCATTTTATAAATATAATTATAACATATTATATATAATTA
>PJEN01025840.1:0-15564 GCA_004024605.1 Pteronura brasiliensis | reverse complement strand
CTACAAAAGTTGGGTATTCATCCTTTCTGATGGAGGCATAATACTCCATAGTGTATATGGACCACATCTTCCTTATCCATTTGTCCGTTGAAGGGCATCTTGGTTCTTTCCACAGTTTGGCGACCGTGGCCATTGCTGCTATAAACATTGGGGTACAGATGGCCCTTCTTTTCACTCCATCTGTATCTTTGGGGTAAATACCCAGTAGTGCCATTGCAGGGTCATAGGGAAGCTCTATTTTTAATTTCTTGAGGAATCTCCACACTGTTCTCCAAAGTGGCTGTACCAACTTGCATTCCCACCAACAGTGTAAGAGGGTTTCCTTTTCTCCACATCCCCTCCAACACACGTTGTTTCCTGTCTTGCTAATTTTGGCCATTCTAGCTGGTGTAAGGTGGTATCTCAATGTGGTTTTAATTTGAATCTCCCTGATGGCTAGTGATGATGAACATTTTTTCATGTGTCTGATAGCCATTTGTATGTCTTCATTGGAGAAGTGTCTGTTCATATCTTCTGCCCATTTTTTTATATGATTGTCTGTATTTGTGTTTGTTGAGTTTGAGGAGTTCTGTATAGATCTTGGATATCAACCTTTTGTCTGTACTGTCATTTGCAAATATCTTCTCCCATTCCGTGGGTTGCCTCTTTGTTTTGTTGACTGTTTCCTTTGCTGTGCAGAAGCTTTTGATTTTGATGAAGTCTCAAAAGTTCATTTTCGCTTTTGTTTCCTTTGCCTTTGGAGACATATCTTGAAAGAAGTGCACCTTGATCACTTGATTCCCAGTGCGGGTTGAGAGAGCTGGGGGGATTTTGCCCCAGGAGGCACTCAGGAAGACTGATGTATAATACTATGTAAGTTTAAGGTGTGAAACATAATGATTTGGTGCATGTATATAGTGTGGAATGATCACCATGCTAAGTTTAATGAATGTCCATCACCAATTAGAAATATTTCTTCCAGCGATGAATCTTTTTACCATCTATTTCCTAGCAACTTCAAATATACAAGACAGTATTGTTGACTGTAGTCAGCATGGTATGCCTTGCCTTGCCAAGACTTGTTCATCTTATAACTATAGGTTGTGAGGTGGTCTCTCACAGTTTGGATTTACATTTTCCTGATGATGAGTGATGTTGAGCACCTGTTGGTACCTGTTTTATGTACCTGTTAGTCATTTGTATATCCTCTTTGAAAAATGTCTATTCAGATCCTTTGCCCATTAAAAAAAAATGGATTATGTTTTTTATTGTGTTTTTTTTTTTTTGCTATCGAGTTGTATGACTTTTTAATATACTTAAATTTTTTTTTTTTAAGATTTCATTTATTTATTTGACAGGTAGAGAATACAAGTAGGCAGAGAAGCAGGCAGAGGAAGAGGGAGAAGCAGATTCCCCGCTGAGCAGGGAGCCCGATGTGGGGCTTGATCCCAGGACCCTGAGATCATGACCCGAGCCGAAGGCAGCTGCTTAACGGACTGAGCCACCCAGGCACCCCAACTTTTTAATATACTTTTGTTATTAACCTCTAATTGGTTATAGGGTTTGCAGATATTTCCCCATTCTGTAGGTTGTTTTTTCATCTTGTTGATGGTTTCCTTCGCTGGATAGAAGATTTTTATTTTGATGTATTCCCACTCATTTTTTTGTTTTGTTTTGTTGTTTGTGCATTGGATATTATATAAAAAAATATTGCTAATGGGCGCCTGGGTGGCTCAGTTGGTTAAGCAACTGCCTTCAGCTCAGGTCATGATCCTGGATCCCGGGATTGAGTCCCGCATCAGGCTCCCAGCTCCATGGGGAGTCTGCTTCTCCCTCTGACCTTCTCCTCGCTCATGCTCTCTCTCACTGTCTCTCTCTCTCTCTCTCAAATAAATAAATAGAATATTTAAAAAAATATTGCTAAGATCCATGCCAAGGAGCTTTCTTCCTACTTTTCTTCTTATGGTTCCTAGTCTTACACTTACACACTTTTAATCCTTTCCAAGTTAATTTTTGTGAGTGGTATAAGATGGGAATCTAGTTTTTTTTTTTTTTCATTTGACTATCTAATTTTCCCAGCACCATTTTAAAAAATTTATTTTTATTATTATTTTTTATTATGTTAGTCACCATACAGTATGTCATTAGTTTTTTGATGTAATGTTCCATGATTCATTGTTTGTGTAAAACATTCAGTGCTCCATGCAGTACGTGCTCTCCTTAATACCCATCACCAGGCTCACCTATCCCCCCACTCCCCTCCCCTCTAAAACCCTCAGTTTGTTTCCCAGAGTCCATAGTCTCTCATGGTTCATCTCCCCCTCTGATTCCCTACCCTCTTCCTTCTCCTAATGTCCTCCATGCTATTCCTTACATTCCACATATAAGTGAGACCATATGATAATTGTCTTTCTCTGTTCTGCTCGACTTACTTCACTCAGCATAATCCCCTCCAGTTCCATCTCCAGCACTGCTTTTTGAACAGAAAACGTCTTTTCTCCACTGGGTATTTTTAGCTCCCTTGTCAAATAGTATATGCCTGGGTGTGAGGACTGTGGTTTCAGGGCTCGGTGCTCAGAGGGACTCAGGGAAAAGGGATGCTGCTTATTAGAAACATCGTAGTCTTGGACTAAGACCTTCTCCCCACAGTGTGGTATGAACCAGCGTAAGTGTGGTGTCTGAAAGGCTGGGCTCCACGCCTGAAAAGGGAATCAACTGTGCCCATGCTTAGCTGGAGAAGTTTTGGAAGACTGGAGATCTTTAGTATCCATCACAATGGTGAGTCCCCTGAACTAGGAGGTCCTTAGCTCTGTCCTTGGGACCTACCTCACTACTTGTTCTAGAGCAGAATTGCCAAGGTTGGGAGAAACCGCCATTCTTGTACATTTCTGGGGCATATGTAACAGAGTATTACCTCCTGTCTTTTTTTTTTTTTTTTTTAAAGATTTGATTTATTTGACACAGAGAGACACCGAGAGAGGGAACACAAGCAAGGGGAGTGGGAGAGGGAGAAGCAGGCTTCCTGCTGAGCAGGGAGCCCCAGTGGGGCTCAAACCCAGGACCCCGGGATCGTGACCTGAGCTGAAGGCAGACACTTAGCAACTGAACCTCCCAGGTGCCCTAGGCCCTGGCTTTTGAAATTAAGAATATGCATCAGAGGGGGAGACAAACCATGAGAGACTGTGGACTGAGAAGCAAACTGAGGGTTTTGGAGGGGTAGGGGGTAGGGGGTTGGGTGAGCCTGGTGGTGGGTATTAAGGAGGGCACGTATTGCATGGAGCACTGGGTGTGATGCATAAACAATGAATTTTGGAACACTGAAAAAAAAAAAAAGAATATGCACCTGTTCCGGGAAGGGAAATTGTTGGGGGGGAATTAACCTACAGATACCCTCTCCTGGGTACAAAAAGACAGCAGGGCAAGGACATTCTTTAAAAGCTCCCAGCCAAGTTGTCGCAAAGGTTACAGATTATCCAGCAAGATGGTTGTAATTTTTGTAGGTAATAAATTATAAGTTATTTACCATCATTAAAAACGTGTAAGTGTTTGGGGCGCCAGTGGCTCAGTGGGTTAAGCCTCTGCCTTCGGCTCAGGTCATGATCTCAGGGTCCTGGGATGGAGCCCCTCGTCGGGGGTGGGGGGGTGTTCTCCGCTCAGCAGGGAGCCTGCTCCAACCCCCTTTCTCTGCCTGCCTCTCTGCCTACTTGTGAACTCTCTATGTCAAATAAATAAATAAAATCTAAAAAAAAAATATCAGTGAGTGTTTAAAAAAAATGTGTTTAAATTGTCTGAACACTGTACAGCATTCTCGGTAAACTTCAGTAATTATCCTGGGCTCTGGTTTACGTGTATGCAGGACATGCTGGTAGACAGCCCCCTCTGGTGGTCAACTGGCCAAACTTCAGGCATCTGGATCTGTCTCCCGTGGCGGGCACATCAGGTACCACAACCTGGGGGCTTAAAACCACAGAAATGTATTCTTTTACAGTTCTGGAGGCCAGCAGTGCAATATCAAGGTGTTGACAGGCCATGCTTCCTCTCAAGGCTCTGCGAAGACTCCTTTCTTGTCTCCTCCAGCTTCTGGTGGTTGCCGATAATCCTTGGGGTTCTGTGGTTTGTGGCTACATGGTCCCAGTCCCTCCCTCTTCTCCTGGGTTGTCTGCGTGTGTTCTCTTCCCTTCTTATCAAGACACCAGTCGTTGGATTTAGGGCCTTCCCTGATCCAGCATGACCTCATCTGCACTCATTACATCTGCAAAGACCCTCTTTCCAAAATAAGGTCATGTTCGGTGGTTGCAGACGGACCTGAATCTTGGGGCGGGGGCGGGGGGGCACCATTCATCCGCCTACCGAATCTTTCCTTAGCCGTTCTGTTGATTCCTTTCAATTAACCTAATGAATGGCTTAGTCCTGAGCTGTTTATCACTAATAAGGATTCTTGCCTGCATACAGATACTAGTTTTCTTTTGCCCTAATCTGTTCTGATACCCACACTTTTTTTCTACCTCCCTGGGGGTTATAGCTGCTATCTTTACTGTTGTTTTTGTTATGGGGTATTAGGTATCTCTGGTACCTCTAAGGAGCTTAATTGGGCTGTTACCTTTCTCTTCCCCCCCCCCCCCCCGCTTGCTCCCTGGCTTGTAAAATAAATGACAGCTGATCAGCTGAGTTCTTGCCCAGAGCCAGTTGCTGCTTTTAAAGATTTTATTTATTTTTTATTTATTTGACAGAGAGAGGGAGATCACAAGCAGGCAGAGAGGCAGGCAGAGAGAGGGGAGGAAGCAGGCTCCCTGCTGAGCAGAGAGCCCGATGCGGGACTCGATTCTAGGACCCTGAGATCATGACCTGAGTCAAAGGCAGAGGCTTAACCCACTGAGCCACTCAGGCGCCCCCTAGTTGCTGCTTTTAGTACTTCATGCTGCAACTCATCCCGTTGTCACACAAGGCTCGCTACATCGTGGAGTCAAGCTGGGGGGAGCCCTTTTTGAAAATAAACTATATGGGGAGCCTGAGGGGCTCATTCAGTTGGGCGTCTGGTTCTTGATTTTGGCTCAGGTCAGGGTCTCAGGGTTCTGAGATCGGTTCTGCTCTAGCTCCATGCTTAGCAGTGAGTCTGTCCCTCTCCTTCCCCCTGTGCCCCTACCACTGCTTGCACAGGCTCTCTCTCTCTCTCTCTCTTGCAAATAAATAAATACATCTTTAAAAAAAAAAAAGACTTTAGGGACGCCTGGGTGGCTCAGTGGATTAAAGCCTCTGCCTTCAGCTCAGGTAATGATCCCAGGGTCCTGGGATCAAGCCCCACATTGGGCTCTCTGCTTGTCAGGGAGCCTGCTTCCCCTCCTCTCTCTCTGCCTGCTTCTCTGCCTACTTGTGATCGCTGTCTGTCAAATAAATAAAAATAAGTTAAAGAAAATATGTTTTAAAAAAAGGCTTTAAATCATCTAGGTAGTCACAGCTTTCATAGCTGTCTCTGCTTTCTGTTTTTTTTGGTTTCAAAACAAAAACAGAAACAACTTTTCTGTTCCTTTTGGTTTCAACTGGGGATGGCTACACTCAATTATCCATGGTCTACAGAAGAAAAGATTCTTTAGCAATCATTTTCCAGACCTCACATTCCTTGGAAAAGAATCTTTGTGCGGCTGTCAAAAGATATATTTATCTCCTGCTCTTTGGCAACTCTTGTTCTTTGAACCCTCCCTTTTTAGAAAAGCAGCTTTGAGATATAATTCACATACTGAACACTGTACCCATTTAAAAGCCTACACAGTTTAATGGTTTTTAGTATGTTCACAGAATTGCGCAGCCATCACCACAATTTTAGAACATTTTTGTCACCCCTCTGAAAGAAGCCCTATACCCATTAGTAGTTCCACCCATGCCCCCAGCCCTAGGCAACCACTAACCTAATTTCTGTCTATAGATTTGCCGATTCTGGACATTTCATTTGAATGGAACCATAAGGTGTGTGGTTTTTCATGACTGACTTCTTTCACTTAAGATAATGTTTCAGGGTTCATTTGTGTTGTACTGACTTTTGAAGTTCACACTTAGCAAGTCTGATTCTTGATAAGATTTTATTTTATCTGTTTTTGAACAAACATTTTATTTATTTATTTGAGAGAGAGCACAAGCAAGGGGAGTGCCAGAGGGAGGGGGAGAAGCAGACTCCCTGCCAAGCAGGGAGCCCGAAGCGGAGCTTGATCCCAGGACCCTGGGATCGTGACCTGAGCCAAAGGCAGATGCTTAACTGACTGAGCCACCTGGGTGCCCCTTAATAAGATTCTGTAATGAACTTTTAGTTCATAGAAATATTTATCTTTAAAAGTATTAATTGGGTATAATAAAAGTGATACAATAAAGACATTATAGACTTTACAGCTTTCAAAATAAGTTTTTCAAAAGTACACATGTGAATATTTTGTCAGTTTTTCAGAGTTTTACATAGAACATTTTAATATCTGATTTGCACATCTATGCTTAGTTTTTTAAAAAAAATGGATTTGTTTTAAAGTGTTCTGAAGAACTGGCTGATGTAAAACATTTTTTTTTTTTGTTTGTTTTGGAAATATCAAATTTGTGAAACTGTCAATGTCTTCAATCCCTCAAATACTTTGTATCTAAATAGAATTTGACAGATATAGTTCCCCATTACCAATTTTAATTTTAAAAATTAAAGCTACGAAAATTAACAAGTCAGGAAATGACAGATGCTGGCAAGGATGCCGAGAAAGGGGAACCCTCCTACACTGTTGGTGGGAATGCAAGCTGGTGCAGCCACTCTGGAAAACAGCATGGAGGTTCCTCAAAAAGTTGAAAATAGAGCTACCCTACGACCCAGCAATTGCATTAGTAGGTATTTACCCTAAAGATACAAACATAGTGATCCGAAGGGGCTCGTGCGCCCGAATGTTTACAGCAGCAATGTCCACAATAGCCAGACTATGGAAAGAACCTAGATGTCCATCAACAGATGAATGGATAAAGAAGATGTGGTATATATATACAATGGAATATTATATATTTCTATACTATGTATTTCTATACTGTGTATAATACTATGTAATATTTCATCAAAAGAAATGAAATCTTGCCATTTGCGAAGACTTGGATGGAACCGGAGGGTATCATGCTTAGCGAAATAAGTCAATCGGAGAAAGACAACTATCATATGATCTCCCTGATATGAGGAAGTGGAGATGCAACGTGTGGGGGTTGGGGGTAGGAAAAGAATAAATGAAACAAGATGGGATTGGGAGGAGGGGGCGCCTGGGTGGCTCAGTGGGTTAAAGCCTCTGCCTTCGGGTCAGGTCATGATCCCAGGGTCCTGGGATCGAGTCCCGCATCGGGCTCTCTGCTCAGCGGGGAGCCTGCTTCCCCTTCTCTCTCTCTGCCTGCCTCTCTGCCTACTTGTGATCTCTGTCTGTCAAATAAATAAATAAAATCTTAAAAAAAAAAAAGATGGGATTGGGAGGGAGACAAACCATAAGAGACTCTAATGTCACAAAACAAACTGAGGGTGGCTGGAGGGCAGGGGGTAGGGAGAAGGTGGTGGTGGGGTTACGGACATTGGGGAGGATATGTGCTATGGTGAGTGCTGTGAAGTGTGTAAACCTGGCGATTCACAGACCTGTACCCCTGGGGCTAATAATACATTATATGTTAATTAAAAATAAAAAAATTATTTAAAAAATGAGGTCACATATGTAGGAAGGATGAGTAGCTTTGATACAAAAGACTGATAAGGAATGCCACGGAACATTTGCAATGTAATTAATCAATCATCTGCTTGTAGAAGTACTTCTAAGCCTATTTAACAACTTGGAATGTAACACCTCTGAATAACCTCCTGCACTTAATGAAGGAAGTCCTTACTACTCTAAATTTGCATGCCACAGAATAACACCAGAGTTGTAGAGTGGCTGTCTTTGGTTTTATCGCTAGTACCTATCAGTCAAGAAGGGCACATTTGTCCCCATATCTTTGCCACTGAGTATTGTAAAACAATTGGAAGTAATTTAAATGCCATATAAAGTCTTTAAGGAATTAGATATTTGTTCAAAAGACAAATGGGAAAGTATCCCAGAAAGGAATTTAGATCTGGAAATGAGGAGGGTAATAGGAAAATTTAGCTTGTTTGAAAATAGAGAAGAGTTGCTGAACTGACTTCACAGAAAGGCATGGAAAGGGGCATAAGTTGAAACCAAGACCTATCAGGTGGATTTTCAGACGTGGTTTGTTTCCAGTGCAATTACTTACAATTGGTGTTCATCCATTGCAGTTCTCTTCTCTCCCCTTTTCTAGAAATGTGAACATGGTTAGACTTAATAAATACCTATTAAATAAAAAAATTAAAGCTATGGTTTAACAACTTATTGCTGCATAAGTTATTACTACATAAGTGACTGCTGAATAAGTTATTACTCCAAAACCCAATGATTTCAAATATGAAACATGTATTTTCTCACAGTTTCTGGAGATAAGGAATTTTTATTTTTTTTTTTAAGCAGGCTACAGGCTCAACTCGGTGTTTGAATTCACAACCCTGAGGCCAAGAGCTGAAATCAGGACCCGGATGCTCCGCCCACTGACCCCCGCCTCCTCCCAGCAACACCCATGGAAATAAGGAATTTGGATGTGCTCACTGGGTGGTTCTGGTTTAAGGTCTCTCATGAGGTTGCGGTTAGACATCAGGGGGGCTGCAGTCATGCAAAGGCCTTACTGGGGCTGGAGGATCCCTTCCAAGATGACTGACTCATTGGGACTTTGGTTGGAGGTCTCGGTTCTTAGCCAAGCGGACTCTTCATAGGCAGCTTGAGTATCTCCGACATTGGCGGCTGACTTCCTCCAGTGAGTGATCCAGGAAGAGAAAGAAGCCAAAATGTCTTTTATGGTCTAGGTTCACAAGTTGCAGGTCATTACTTTGACATGTTGTCTGGGCACACAGATCCACTCTGATCCAGTGTGAGAAGAAGCTACATGAGGATATTAATAATAGGCAGGGATCATGTGACAGTCTTGGCTGGTTGTGCTGGAAAAGTCATCTGATTCCCCAGATTGACACGGTCCAAAAATGATTTGAAGTTGCTCATTAGGCAGTAAATATTAGGTCAACTCTGGGTGTGGCTTTAAAAAAAAATTTTTTTTTAAAGATTTTATTTATGTATTTGACAGAGAGAAAGAGAGAGAAAGAGGACAAGTGGAGGAGGCAGAGGGAGAGGGAGAAGTAGGGTCCTCGCTGAGCAGGAAACCAGATGTGGGACTTGATCCCAGGACTCCAGGATCATGACCTCAGCCAAAGGCAGACACTTAACCATCTAAGCCACCCAGGTGCCCAGCTCTGGGTGGGTTTTAGCTGGCCTCTGAACACTTGAACTTAAAGAATATTGCACAGACCACGTGGAAATATATTTTATATGCGCACATATATATGAATGTATATTGGAAAAGTTTGCATTTTTAAAGCAAAACTGCAACTTTTGAAAAGGTATCGATACTGTGTACTAGCAATCACTAGTCTAACGAAATTGAATCCTGAAAAAGAATTAGACAGTAGAGTAACATCTGTACCTGTTTCAGGAGAGGCTTTCTGTTACTTTAGAATAAAGCTGTGCTGAGTCCAACATGGTAGCGGCCAACAACAAGTGACTACCAAACACTTGAAATGTAACTAGTCCACGGGGAGCTGTGCCATAATATTAAAATTAAAGACTTAGTTAAGAAATTGTAAATGACCTCACTAATATTGTTCATACTCATTACATGCTATAGTGATGGTATTTTTGTGGTGTTGGGTTAAATACATTCAAACTAATTTTACCGGCTTCTTTTTACTCTAAGGAAGCTACTACAAAATTTAAAGTTACGTGTATGTGGCTCACGTTCTATTTCTTCTGGGGAGTGCTGATTTGAAATGGAAACGCTTGGCTGAACTTTAAAATCCTTTGACAGGATCACAAGCAAACATTAATCTGTGAATAAAAAATAAGCTGCTAGATTTAGAGAATGGATCATTTCCCTGAACTCTGCATTAAAGTGATTTGAATTATCTGAAACCTGGTTAGTGGCAAGAACAGAGAATTTTTGGAAAATGGGGAAACAGTCTCCTTTTTGTTACTGCCTACTCTTTTTTTTTTAAAGATTTTATTTATTTGAGAGAGAGAGAGAGAGAGAAAGCAAGCAGGCGGGGGTGTTTGAGGGGCTGAGGGAGAAGCAGACGCCTTGCTGAGTAGGGATCCCAAAGTGGGGCTCCATCCCAGGACCCTGGGATCATGACCTGAGCAGGACCTGAGCAGAAGGCAGTCGCTCAACGGACTGAGCCTTTCAGACACCCCTGTTACTGCCTACTTGGGCAAATGAAGCTGTCCCTCAGTGGTAAGTCTAAAAAAATGGGAAGAGATCAACTTTAGAAAGTCGTCTTGGTCAGGGAGTGCATACACGCTTGGTCCTCATTATTCATGAACCCCTGTTTGTCAATTTGCCCCCTCTCTGGGATTCATTTGTTACCCCCCAATGGTTGCTCCCAGGGCTCTCACAGTCATTGCAGATATGAACAGAGTGGCAAAGTATTTGAGTCGTCCAAAGTGCAGGTTTCCAGCTGAGGTTAAAAAAAAAAAAAAAAAAGACTCCGCCTTCTTGTTTCTTCTCTCATACTGTATACAGGTGTCCTTTTTGTGGTTTATTTATTGACCTTTTTTTTCTCACATGTTTGTGCTTTTCATTGGTGATTCTGCTCTTGGAAATGGCCCCGCGGTAGAGCTGTAGTGCTGTCTAGTGTCCTAAGCCCGGGAAAGCTGTGATGTGCCTTATGGAGAAAATCCACGTGTTAGATAAGCTTCCTTCAGGCAAGAGTTTGTGGGAAAGGAAACATAATTGTCCCTCTACTCTTCTGGGTTCTTAGGTGAGACCCCTGTAATAAACAAGAGAGGAGCAAATTGTTTTGTTTGTTTGTTTATTGCTGTGTAATTTGCTTTGCTTTGTTTCTACTGAAGACTGGTTGACACATAATGTTCCCTGAGTTTCAGGTACAACAAGTCTAGAGTTGTGCTCACCGCTAGTGTCACTGCCGTCTGTCACCATAGGACGCTATTACAGTGCCACTGACTATATTCCCTGCGCTGTGCCTTTTATCCCCATGACTTATTCACTCTGAAATTGGAAACCTGTACCTCCCATTCCCGCTCGCCCATTTTGCTCGCCCTCCACCCCCTCCCCTCTGGCAACCAGCAGGGTGTTCTCTCCACTGCTGGGTCCTTGTTTGTTTCTTCCTTTGTTTTGTTTTTTAGATTCTACATGTAAGTGAAATCGCGTCGTAGTGTCTTTCTCTGTCGGACTTATTTCACTTAACACAATACGCTGTAGGTCCATCACATTGCTGCAAATGGCAAGATTGCATCCTTTTTTTCGGCTGAGTCAAACAGAAGCTCATTAACACACCACCTTATGTATAGGTGGGAGATATCCAGGGAACTACAAGTAACTCCCTCGTGGCTCAGAACTCAGGATTAAATGCCAGCTTCAGAGCGGAAGGGGCGGGGATGTAGGTCTCGTGGGCGATAGTAAACGGTTTTTAGGAAAGCTAAAAGGGCCCTCAGAAGACTAGATGGGAGTTCGACAGTTGGAGACAGTGTGTGTCTGGGTGCGGTGCCAACTTCTAGTCTCTTGTCTTCTGTGATGAGAGTTCATCTTCCCTTCTGAAGATACTTCCAGGAGGGGATTGATGACGACCCCGAGGTCCTTTGGAGGAGCTGTCTTCAGGCAGAGGAGGGAGATCCTTGTCGCCCCTGTACCTGCTGTTTTCCAGCACCTTCGGCCCAAAGTAATTGGTGTTGGGTGGCATATTCTGCGGCCCTTCACGTTTTGGTGCTGTTGGCTGTGAGTTTAATGTTAATGAACGAACAGTACGGTCCGTGCAGAGAAAGGAATAAGAAATGTGCAGACCTGTATGGGAGGCTGCTCTGAAAAGTGCTAAACTGAAAAGTACTAACACCTGTAGAGTGTGATGAGCGAAGAAGACAGAAGTGGGACTGAATGTGTGGACTTATGAGATGACTCTTCTTTAAAAAACAATTAAAAGTTGCAGTGGAGAGCATTGTTGGGAGGCTGAAAACCAAAGAAATTTACAGTCATGTTACCCGGTGTCAGGAGAACGGTTATGCCCCTTCTTGGCTGGCTCACGTGTCTCCAGAGAAAAGGGTTGTGTGTGTGTGTGTGTGTGTGTGTGTGTGTGTGGAAGAGCAGGTTTTCAGTGTTAATGAAACTGGCTCATTTTGCAAGGTTGGCAAATGAATCCATATAACACAAATGGCCTTTTGGTTGAAAATGTTCTGACCAGAGGCTTGCAGCCACCTGACCCTAAGAAACAGCCATCTGGGGTGCCTGGGTGTCTCAGTCATTAACATCTGCCTTCGGCTCAGGTCGTGATCCCGGGATCCTGGGATCGAGTCCCGCCTTGGGCTCCTTGCTCATCGGGGAGCCTGCTTCTTTCTCTGCCTCTGCCTGCCACTCTGCCTGCTTGTGCTCTCTCTCTCTCCCTGACAAATAAATAAATAAATAAAATCTTTAAAAAGAAAAAAGAAAGAAAATACTGTAATCTTTTCTATCAAGGCTCAGTGTAAATGGCCTCCTTTCCTCCAATTCACTTCTCTGTGTTATATAAACAGCAGCATATTCGTGTGCTATATGAGAAAAATTAGGAATTACGACATCACAAACTTATTTAGAACTCACTTATATGTGACTCAAACAGCCTCATGACCCTCTTTAACAGAACTGATAAAAACCCATTAAAAAGAATAAGGCATTGGGGCACCTGGGTGGTTCAGCTGTTAAGCATCTGCCTTAGGCTCAGGTCATGATCCCAGGATCCTGGGATCGAGCCCCCCATAGGGTTCCCTGCTCCATGGGAAACTTGCTTCTCCTTCTCCCACTCGCCCTGCTTGTGTTCCCTTTTTGCTGTCTCTCTCTCTGTCAAAAAAAAAAAAAAAAAAAAAAATCTTAAAAAAAAGAGTAAGACAGCTCTAAATGTAGTGAAATAGAAATAGCTTTAAAATAGACTAGATGAGAAAAACATAGTACAATATAGTGTGTACATTAGTTTTTTGTTGCTGCAGCAGATTATCACAAACTCAGTGGGTTAATACAACACAAATTTATTATCTTACATTTTCATAGGTGGGAGGTGTGACACAGGTCTCGACTGGGTTAAAATTAAGGTGTTACACAAAACAGATAATCATATCAAAAAATGGTCAGAAGATATGGACAGACACTTCTCCAATGAAAACATACAAATGGCTATCAGACACATGAAAAAATGTTCATCATCACTAGCGATCAGGGAGATTCAAATTAAAACCACATCGAGATACCACCTTACACCAGTTAGAATGGCCAAAATTAACAAGACAGTAAACAACGTGTGTTGGAGAGGATGTGGAGAAAGGGGAACCCTCTTACACTGTTGGTGGGAATGCAAGTTGGTGCAGCCTCTTTGGAGAACAGTGTGGAGATTCCTTAAGAAATTAAAAATAGAGCTTCCCTATGACCCTGCAATGGCACTACTGGGTATTTACCCCAAAGATACAGATGGAGTGAAAAGAAGGGCCATCTGGTGGGTATTAGAACCAGGTGGTGGGTATTAGAGAGGGCACGGATTGCATGGAGCACTGGGTGTGGTGCAAAAACAAGGAATACTGTTATGCTGAAAATAAAAAAAAAAAAAATAAGGTGTTAGACACTGCAGTCCCTTCTGGAGGGTCTAGGGGAGAATGATTTATTTATTTATTTAAATACGATTTATTTATTTAAATTCAATTGAGAGCATGTGATGTGACAAGCACTGGGTATTATATGCAATTGGTGAATCAGTGAACATTACATCAAAAATTATTGGTGTACGATCATTAATAGTTGGCTATTCGAATTTATTTATTTATTTGAGAGAGGGAGCATGGGAGACTGTTCAAGCAGTGGGGGAGGAGCAGAGGTGGAGGGAGAAGCCATCTCCCCCCTGAGCAGGGAGCCCAACTCAGAGCTGGTCAATCCCAGTACTCAGAGATCATGACCTGAGCTGAAGGCAGAGGCTTAACTGACTGAGTCATGCAGGCACCTCTACTTGTTTTTGTTTTATTTTATTTGCCTTTTCCAGCTTCTAGGGGCCGCCTGCATCCCTCAGCTTCCTACGTCTTCAAAGCCAGAAATGTTGCATGCCTGACCATTCTTCCATAATCACATCTGTCCACAACCTAGAATTCTCAGCTTTAAGGATTAGTATATGATAACATTGAGCTCACCTGGATAATCTAGGGTAATCTCCCCATCTCAAAATCTTTAACCTGGATGATACTTGCAAAATCCCTTTGTCCTATAATCTGTTCACAGGTTCTGGGGATTAGGATGTAGGCCTCATGGGGAGAAGGCATTATTCTGCCTGTAGTATGCACCTCTGTGTATAAGAAATATTTATTTAAACAGACTATCTCTGGAAGGGCACACAAGAAATTGGTAACAATACTTGCTTCAGGGGAGGACTGGGTACTTGGACTTTACACTATGTATCTTTCATTTGTTTTGATTTTTTATTGGTGTGCCTATATTTATTTAAAATAAGTGAAGAAAAATTTTAAAGGTCTTTTTTCCCATTTATTTATTTTTTATTATGTTCTGTTAGTCACCGTCCAGTACATCATTCGTTTTTGATGTAGTGTTCTATGATTCATTGTTTGCCTGTAACACCCAATGCTCTGTGCAATATGTGCCCTTCTTTTTTTGGGGGGGGGGCTTTATTTCTTTAAGAATAAAATAAACATAGGGGCGCCTGGGGGGCTCAGTGGGTTAAGCCTCTGCCTTTGGCTCAGGTCATGATCTCAGGGTCCTGGGATCGAGCCCCGCATCGGGCTCTCTGCTTAGCATGGAGACTGCTTCCTCCTCTCTCTCTGCCTGCCTCTCTGCCTACTTGTGATCTCTGTCTGTCAAATAAATAAATAAAATAAAAAAAAAGAATAAAATAAACATTTTATGAATTACTAAAACTTCTTAGTGTTTTTTGGGCAAAATTTTATGTTTTCTATTTGTTTTATATTCCCTTTAAAAATAAACATTTATCTAGGCTGTAGTGTTTTTTTTTTTTTAAATTTAATTTCTTTTCAGTGTAACAGAATTCATTGTTTATGCACCACACCCAGTGCTCCATGCAATCCGTGCCCTCCGTAATACCCACTACCTGGCTCCCCCAACCTCCCACCCCCAGCCCCTTCAAAACCCTCATATTGTTTTTCAGAGTCCATAGTGTCTCATGGTTCATCTCTCCCTTCAATTTCCCTCAACTCCCTTCTCCTCTCCATCTCCCATTGTCCTCCATGTTATTTGTTATGCTCCACAAATAAGTGAAACCATATGATAATTGACTCTCTCTGCTTGACTTATTTCACTCAGCATAATCTCTTCCAGTCCCGTCCATGTTGCTACAAAAGTTGGGTATTCATCCTTTCTGATGGAGGTATAACACTCCATAGTGTATATGGACCACATCTTCCTTATCCATTCGTCCGTTGAAGGGCATCTTGGTTCTTTCCACAGTTTGGCGAC
>PJEN01025839.1:0-15565 GCA_004024605.1 Pteronura brasiliensis | reverse complement strand
GGAGAAAGACAACTATCATATGATCTCCCTGATATGAGGGAGAGGCGATGCAACATGGGGGGTTAAGGGGGTAGGAGAAGAGTAAATGAAACAAGATGGGATTGGGAGGGAGACAAACCATAAGTGACTCTTAATCTCACAAAACAAACAGGGTTTCTGGGGGGAGGGGGGTTGGGAGAGGGGGTTGGGGTTTTGAACACTGGGGAGGGTATGTGCTATGGCAAGTGCTGTGAAGTGTGTAAACCTGGCGATTCACAGACCTGTACCCCTGGGGATTAAAATATATGTTTATAAAAAAATAAAATTATTAAAAAAAAAAAAAAAGATAATATCCAAAAGATGTATTTCTCATGTGTTCCAGAGATAGGGAGAGTACAGGTTACTCCAGATTTAGGCTTGCAGTTTCAAAAAATGGCTGATGCAAGGCAGATTCACATCTCTAGAACAGACCTGCATATTTCCCTCAGTGTTAAGATGGGTCTTAGACATAATTCTGGTTTAGGTTTGGAGGAGAGAAACCAGCTTCATCAAAGCTATCCTCCACAACAGCATGAAAACTGGAGTTGGCAAGCTTTAAAGATGGGCTAATTCCACAGAGGGAGAAGAAACATTTCAGACATTGATCAACTCCAGACTCATGGGCTATGTAACAAATAATAATCAGTTCATTCTTTCACCATTCTTCCTTAGAGCGCTGCTAATTCATTACTCGTGGAATTTTTTGATATTTCTCTATATTCAACAAATCCTTTTTCTTTGCATGTATAGCTGACAAGTCAATCTCAAAACTCCAGCATTTGCTCAATATGAGAAAAAAAATTATTTTTCTTAATTATCTGAAATAATAGTTCAAGGGTTTTGTGATATTGCTGTGAAAACCTTATACAAACAATCTCCTCCAGCTCAACATATTTCAAAACATTGTTTTGACTAAAGTTTTAATAATACTGCTGAGTACTAATTAAAAGGTATTATATTTTTAAACTGACCCTTAACCTAAAAACTCACCTTCAACGTATTTATGTCAAGGAAATATATAGAGTTCTGTAGTAGGATTGAACTGCAAAATATTCATTACAGCCTTTATTATAACAGCAAAATTAGCAATACTGGAATTATCTAAATAGGACTTTGCTTGGATAAATTATAGTATAATAGAATGAATTGCAATAGAAATAGTAAGTTGTTCACTAGAAATATTTATCTGTATCAACATCTGATATCTTGATAAATGATAGTAGAATTACAAAACTAGGTATAAATTTGATCTGATCGTATTTTTTTTTAAAGATTTTATTTATTTGACAGAGAGAGAGAGAGAGAGAGAGATATCACAAGTAGGCAGAGAGGCAGGCAGAGAGAGAGAGAGAGAGGAGGAAGCAGGCTCCCCACAGAGCAGAGAGCCCGATGTGGGGCTCGATCCCAGGACCCTGAGACCATGACCTGAGCCAAAGGCAGGGGCTTAATCCACTGAGCCACCCAGGTGCCCCGATCTGATCGTATTTTTTTAAAAGATTTTATTTATTTATTTGACAGAGAGAGAGATCACAAGCAGGCAAAGAGGCAGGCAGAGAGGGGGGGGCAGGCTCCTTGCTGAGCAGTGAGCCCCATGCGGGGCTCGATTCCAAGACCCTGGGACCATGACCTGAGCTGAAGGCAGAGGCTTTAACCCACTGAGCCACCCAGGTACCCCGATCTGATTGTATTTAAGTATAAAGATACAATATAGAATGCTAAGAATAATAGAAAAAATCCAACAACAATTATTTATGAAGTGAGACATTTTAAAATGTATATTGTTTGCTTATGTTCATTTTCCAACTTAATTATTTTTGTAATAAACATATTTTAAAAGACATACATATTTCTTTATGCCACAGTATTAAGTGTGATTTTGAGAGGTCTAAACTTCACGTTTTTTTCTTCATTCTTTCCTTGGCAAAAATAATAAAAAAGATGACACTTTTTTTCCAATAGTTCTCCTTATATAATAAAGTGCAACAAATTAAATTGTCAACAAATATCAAAGGGAAAACAAATCTTTTTGATAACTACCCAGTGAAATGTCACTTCGGGACATTTGACATTTTGATATGATCATTGATAATTGTTGTGAAAAGCTCAGTAAATTTGTAAACCAGGTGCAAATAATGTGGCATAAAATGTTCATTATGCAAATTAGATGGTTTAAATCTTCACATGTAGCTACTATGTTTATGTTAAAGTTGAAGGCATTTATTCTCTTCCCACCTAGTAGGACCCAGCTAATTGTCTCCCTATTGAGAAAACTATTTACACTGCTACACAAATTCACCAAAGAAAGACTAAAGAAGATGTGATCATTTTAGTCCTGAGGTCCAAATGATATGGCAGAAGAAAAAGGTTTGAAGATAAAAAGACTTATACATAATTGTGGACTAGAGAAGAAACTTGGCAATCGAAAACTCTTTTGCTTTCAGTTAGTCAATGAGAATATTGCAACTCACAGTAATTGCATTTTTCACTTAAAACTTTACAATTAATGGAAGAACTATATTATAACTCTAGTGAGGTCATAAATTTACCCACATCTTAAATTATATGTCCACAGAAAATGTATTTCCCTTATTTTTCCACTACTGATTTTGTCTCCTTACTCCCTATTTGGTGAATGGGGGAAGGCGGGGGCTGGGGATGTCATAATGGCCAATTCCCGTAACCCATACCCAAGCTAATAACTATGACTTTTCGTAACTTACTTTGTATGATAAAAAGTTATTTATATTCTCCATGTGTTCCTTTTTGATGTGCCATATGGGTGTATGAAAAAGTGGAGAAGTAAATATGACTTCATGTGTTGCAAGAGATTGAGGTCCACAAAAACACATTCTGTCTTCTGAATACTCTGTGGGGACTGCAGAAAACTGGTGACCTACTCCTCTCTCTAGGGTGATGACCAGCGAAGGCAAGTAAGTTCCATGTGGTTTTTGTAAACTGATGATATGCTGGCCCCCATTGCTGGAGTCCATATTCCTAACCATCTGTCTGTAGTCACTAATTATTCTCTCAAAATTACCTGTTTGCTTGGACACCCTTCTGATTTCCCACTTAAATATGCAAGGATGTTGGAACTCTTTCATGAAGTGCAATGGCCCTGAAGAACTGAAGATGATAAGAATAGAAAAGGAAAAATAAGATAGTGTACTATATAGCTCAACTGTAGGTAGGACTTATGTGATCATAGTAAGCCCTTGCAATCATTCATCTATTTTTTCACCACCACTCTTCCATCATGAATGTCCTATTTTTTTTTTTTATGTGACTCACAGCCTTTTTTGAGTTATGGTTCTATGGAATATACCCATTATTGAGGCTTGTATAGTCCTGAAAACCTGCCTTCTCATCATAAAAAGCAAAGTTTTCGGAGTCTGTTTTAAGTCTTGATTAGTTAGTTTCCCTTGGTGGGAGCTAAGGGGTCTCAGCTTGAGATTCCTTTGGCTCTATCATTCTAACAAAATTTTTCAACTGCTGCTTGCTGTTGGTCTATATTTTAGGAACTCTACCTAAAGTATTTACCTTGACACAGTTCTCAAATTTGCTTATTTATCTGTTGTCTCAGCACCAAGCTTTTCTCTCTCAACCTAATGGTGACTACCTTAAAAAGAACAATGTTTCAAATGTAACCATGAAAATTATGAGTGGGGATCTTTCTAAAAAGATCCTTAGAACTATGTGACTATGAAGAACACTGGATAAGGCCATTCCTCCCAGAGAGCAGAATCAAAGCTCAATTAAATCTCTGACATCCCCAGGAGAGGGGCTCCTCACAGTATTTGCTTAAAAGAATCTTGGAATTGTTGTTGAGTACTGACGGTTGTGTTTTTCCTATTTTTCTTCTTTTTTAAAGGAGACAATTTACTGGGGATATCTTGTCCCTGTTTCATCTTTGTATAAGAGGGGTGTAAATGGAGATGGAATACAGTTAACTTGTCCTTTTAGGTTACTGGTTGTCAGGGAAAAAAAAAAAAAAAAAAAGAATCTGGACCTAATGGAGATAATTGAGCATTATCCAGAAAACCTTATCCTTGGCCTGACAGTGGTAACTGGATGGGACTTCAGGAGTGTCTTTTAGGGAGACAGTAAATTTATTCTATATACAAGAGAAAAATGAAATAAGTATCTGAAGACCAAGAGGATGGATGGTAGCAGAGAACTCCTAGATGTTTACTATATCAGTTACTTTTTCTGGGTATACATCAAAACTACATTATTAAGCTCCCTTACAATTTGAATGGGATGCACACATTCCTTAAAGATTTATTTATTCATTTGAGAGACAGAGGGAGTGCAAATGAGTGGGAGAGAGGCAAAGGGAGAGAAACTTCAAGCAGACTCCCCACTGAGCAGGGAGCCAGATGCAGGGCTTAATCCCATGACCCATGACCTAAGCTGAAACCAAGAGAAAGACACTTCACCAAATGAGCTACCCAGGTGCCTCAGGATGCACACACTTTTAGACTTTGCCATAAACCTTTGAGTATAATTGCCCAGAATTTCTCTTCTTCTGTGGTGACATGAGAATTACATATTTTAAATATCAGAAATTTACATCGCTTGGATGAGAGCAAGGAGAACTGTGGACTGCAGTCATAAGAATTAATTCTTTATTATTTTTGTTCATTTCCTATCGCTGCTGTAACAAATTACTACAAACTTAGTAGCTTAAAACAATAGAAAAATCACTATCTTACAGTTCTATAGGTCAGAAGAAATCAAATTGCTGAGAAGGATTGCATTCCTTTTGGGGACTCCCAAGTGAGTATTCATTTCTTTACCTTTCCCAGCTTTTAGAGGTTACCGTACCTTCCTGTATTTTTGAGCCCAGGCGCATAGCTTCCTTTTCTGATTTTCACTCCAACTTCTGTTGTCACATCTCCTCTGACTCTGGCACTGATCCTCCTGTCTCCTTCTTATAAGGACATTTATGATTACAATGTACTAACCCAAATAATTCAGGGTAATCTTCCCATGTTAAAAACCCTTAACTTAATCACATTGGAAAAGTCCCTCTTCCTATGTAAGGTACCAAAGTCACAGATCCTGGAGATGAGGACCCAGAAATCTCTGAAGATTGGATCTATCACATTGTGTTAATCATTATTACATAAGTTTTTTGTTTTTTTTTTTTTTTAATTGTAGTCACTATAACATTTGCTATCCTGGCTAAGATGGGGTAAAGGGAGTGATGACAATTTTGGTATTTTACGAGATAAGTTTGAAATATCAGAGATAATACCAAAGGCACTTGGAGTTTAGAATAAAAAATAAACCAATGTAATCCATAATCATTTTAGGGACACTACTTTTAATCTCTGTATCTTCTATATTAACAGCTCTCAAGATTTTTAGTGATGTGGTGGTTTAGAGGAATTGTCTGTAGTTTAAAAAAAATGCCTTTACAGTCAGTTATTATTAATGTGAATGCACTCATTGTCTCAGATGCATCCAAACTGAAAAAGACTAACAAGTGAAGATATTTGAATGGTGTTACCCAGAAAACATATATGGCAAGAACAAAAGTTTCAAGGACAAAACTTCTGAAAAAGGCCAATATTTTAAAATGGATAACAAATATTCTGAGAAAGTGTTTTCTGAGCATTGGGAAGATAAAATGAGGATAGCTTCTAGAAGTCAAGGGCAAAGTATGTTTTAATGATGACCATGTAGTCAACAAGGTCAAATGTTCTAGAAAACTCAAGTGTGATAAATTCTAAGAAATATTCATTGGACTCAACTGCACGTGTGCCTTCTGTGACTCAGACAAGAACAATATCCATGCAGTGGTAGTCTATATTTCTTACTGGAGGAGTCCAGGGGAGTACAAATCAAAGACGACAGATACATAAAACTGTTTCAGGCAACTTATTTACGAAAAAGGTTGAAAAAAATAAGTGGTTTTCTTTTGTTTTGCTTATTAACTAGAGGAAACCAGGAAGCAAAGGGACAGATTTTTAAATGTGTGAGAACATCAAACACGTGTATACATTGATGAGAATAGGCAAGTCCACAGAAAGATACAGGATAGCAAGGCTGTTAGATACAGGATAGCAAGGCCAAGTGGTGTCATCAAAGATAACATTCTAATATAGCACGGTTGTAAAAAATTAATGATGTTCCTGGGAAGACACTTCTATTTCTCTGTCATGTTGCTTTGAATAAAGGGCAGATATGGTGGAATAGATTATTTGAGGAAATTAGGGACTGTTTTAAATATTGCTGTGACCACGTAAATACAGAATGATTCAGGGGCAGTATGATGCCACCAGTCTGCCTAAAGATGTGGTTTTCTTCAGCAGCATTTAAAAGAGGGGTAGAAAAGCTGACCAGCCAATATTTTAGACTTTTGAAAATTGCAGTTTTATTGGCAGCATGTAATAGAAATGCAAATAAGGAAAGAATTTGAGGATTTGGCAAGAGGATGATTAAAATGACGTACCATAGAATTTAGAAAAATAGACAAGATAGAAAATACAGTAATGGGGATTTTGGGAGGAGGCTAATCAATGCAAATGTATTAGAGAAGTCCCAAGGCTGGAGTTCTGGGCAAGACACAGACCCTTTGCAGGGTGCAGCCACACGTGAGAGCTGCCAGACTAGATCTGCATGCAAGAACGGGGTGTCAGATTTCAAGAGTTTAGAACTGCAGCAACTCTAGGTAATTATGGAAATAAGTGGCTGAAATAGAGTCAAGGTGAAGTTTCCAGGAGTTTAGAATGTTAAGGAACTAAGGATTCACGTGCTGAATTACCTTGGTATGATAGATGACTAGGCTAGGTCTGAAGAGAGGGGTGAAGAGTCTGCTGATAAAACCTTCAGTTAATGTTGAAGTGTAAGTGAGACATCTGCGGGTGGGGGTAACTTGGAGAAACAGTGAATGGTCTAAACACATGACACCAGTGAGCAGGGTAAAACAAACCAAACAACATATAAACCTCAAGGAAAAATGCTGCATATTCTCCAGATTTGTGTGGATTAAATGGTACAATACAATGGTACCTTTAGAGTAACTTTCCTTCAGAACTTGATTACAAAATGACTATTTGATAATGAGTTTTTTCATCTTTATTTTTTGAAGCTAAGTTTCAAAAAGTGGCACCCCATGAATATGATTTATTATTTGTGGACGTGATTAATCCCAATACCTATTCTACAAATGGAAGTCTGACAATATTCCTAAATCTGGTCAAGACAACTACAAGGTAATCTTAAACCTGGTTAAAGGAAGGTTAATGTAGGTTACTTTATGAACAACAATACCAGGTAAATAAAGAGGAATTTTCTGGGAATAAGTAGTCAGCAGTGTTTCTTGAGCCCTCTCCAGAGGATCTTGTGCTCAGACAAACAAAAGTGTGTGTTTTCAACTAGATAGCAAATGCCTTTTTACAGCAGAGGTGGGTATTACAGGCCCCGTAGCTTGTTCCCATCAAGAGCCTTCAGGTAACTTTCCTTGTTCTGATTCTGTATAGGGAAAAAAAAAAAAAAAAAAAAAAAAGAAATCCTAGTATATACACCAGTTCTTTTGAAAACTTGTGGAAAATAAACGTGAGAAGAAAATCATGTGCCTAAACCTAAGGATCAGACTCTAGCCTTCAACTTCCCATTTCCTTGTGAGGTCCTATCTTCACAATCATCCTTCCTCCTTCTTTAGTCTCTGACCTGTTCCCTGTGACATTTATGCAAAAATTAGCTTAAAAGTAGATATGCAAAACATAAGAAACATATATGAGAACCCTATACTTATTATTCCTATAATATCTCTAGGCATGGATAAGGCCAAAATCTTAACCTATTAAGACAAAAATTCACTTATATTAATACTAAGCTGCGTGATAGATTGTGGCACAGTGATTTATCCATTGAGTATGGTTCACTTTCTACTTCCCTCCTTTCCGTACCATCCTTGTTCTGTGAGCCACAGCCTAGCTCATGAGATGATATCCCAGCATGCTTTAGAGGCCTTCTTTTTGTCTTGCACATGTGCTATCTGGACAGTAATGGGTCCCAAGGCATACCCTGAGTACAGACTCGCTGTCTTCTCCATTTTCCCTCCTCCTTTTTTTTTTTAATATATATATATATATATATATATATATATATATATATATATAATATATTTTTAAAAGATCTTTAAAAATTTATTTATTTGACATAGAGAGATCACAAGTAGGCAGAGAGGCAGTCAGAGAGAGGAGGAAATAGGCTCCCTACTGAGCAGAGATCCCAATGCGGGGCTCTATCCCAGGACCCTGAGATCATGACCTGAGCGGAAAGGAGAGGCTTTAACCCACTGAGCCACCCAGGCACCCAATGATTCCTCCTTTCTGACAGCCAACACGGAGACTCTAAACAGCAGTAGTCTAGCAACTGAAGTCAGATCACCACCAGGCATTTGAGACCAATGCTAAGTCCTGAGCTCCCTGTTGCCTTTCTTTCATTGATGGACTCCCCTGCAGTTGTGAAGTGTCTTATTTTGGTGTGAAGTTATTTAGTCCAAAACAGCTTATCAAAACCACACTGCTGCATAGAATTCACTTCAGTTTCCCAAAAGTGGGTTTATGCATCAATACAGATTTTTTAAAAAGTGTTCTGTTTGGTTTCTTTTGTTGTTGTTTTGTTTTGTTTTGTTTTTTTCTCATTGCTCTTGGCAGCTATATCATCTTCAAATATGTTAAATGGTTCAAATGAAGATAGTTTAGGACACAGGCAATGTTCAGAATCTCTCACAATTGGAGCATCACCAACCCATCAAGATAGGTGCTGGCCTAACAGCTAGTGCAGGATCCTAGATAAGCCAGCTATACCAGGAATTAATTCTTTAGTTACTCAACCAAAGAAATTTCTAGGGGACCAGCTGGGTATTTGAGTGGTGATGGCATTTAAGTGGGCTCATCGCAGCAGGAGCTTACCCACTAGCAATTGACAATGAGTCTGCTATACAATTTGTTCCAGGTGACTAAAAGCTCTGATTTAGGGTGGATTTTGGTGGTATGAGTTTTGATGGCAATCACATTATTTTAATAATATCAAAAGCCCAAGCTTTTATCAAACATGAAAAATACCATGTTAAATATTTTAAGAAGTAATTTTGTGACCCAAAGATCCATTTTGTTTGCTTGATTGCTAGGACTGGGTTTAAAAAAAAAAAAAAAATTAGTAGGGAACAGACCTAAGTTAACAACTACACCATGGTTAGTGTTGCTAGCAACAATTTTTCTATATGTCATTTTGTTCTTTATACAATTTACTATATATACCTGTTTGTCTTTGTTACATTTGAATCAAAGCTACTTTGTGAATGTTCATTTAGGTGCAAATTTTGAACTAACAAAATAATTAAGGAAATTTTGCTTATGTAATCCTACATTTCTACATAGAATAAGAAGCACTATAACGCTTTATAGCAGTAATATCACATCTCACTCCTGCTTCAAGAAATGGATATGTCAGGAATCTTCTTCGTATTGAAAAATACCCAGACATATGAAATAGCTTGAACAAATTTAGCTCTTAGCCTGACTTCCTGTATTTCAATAAGCATATCATTGAAATACACTGTAATACATGAGGTTGTAAACTACATACATGTAATACTATACATATATGTCATCACATACACACTTATATTCTCTTTTTCCCTAGTTCTCCCACTATCTCTCTCTCTCTCTCTCTCTCTCACACACACACACACCAAAATATGGGGATTTTTTTTTAATTGGAGTCTAGTGTAATCCAAAATTCTGGAACACAGTGGAATTCATCTATTAGCAGCTCTAACCAAATTGAATGAGACCAATTAACTAATTGTCTCAGTCTATTCTTTGTTTTCTGTCTTGAGAGCTCTCATACTGAGGAATTAAAACATGAGGAATAAAAGAAAGAAAATCTCTCTAAAGCTGACATTAATATTTAAAACACACTTTTCATTACATACTATTCAATGCCTTTGAGGTCCCTATATTTGTGATTTCAATTATTTTCTATTTGGTTAAATTTCTTATAAATACATGTTCTCCCCAGCTCCACATAATCAGTTAAACCACCTACGTTTTCTCCACATAAAACTGCTTTCATCATAGACGCACTTCCTTCTACACCAGAGAGAACTGAAAATGAAAGGTCATGCTAATAGTAATTGGTGCTTCACTTGAAAGTTAAATGGATGGTCCTCTGAATGTCTGAAATTTGGTAGCCCTTCCAGATGAAGTCATGGCTGCCAAACTCTTGAGTTTTCTCTTACATATTCCTAATCTAATTCTGTACAGGAAAGGAACCACATAAAGTACCTCCTCATAACAGTAAATAGACTAGAAAAATAAAACTGTATTTTGTCATATGCTGTTTAGGATGCCTTAGTGTTGGCCCTACCAGAGTGCTCATGATGGCAACTAGTCCCAGACTCTCCCTGTTCTCGGATATGTTGCTCCAAAAATGCAAATTGTCCACAGTATCATTCTTTCTGAGTATTTCTCTCATATCAAGTAAAAGTTCAAGACTATGCCAAGCTTTTTATTTTACTAGTCAACTCCCTAGGAGCAGGATGGGCAAATGATGATAGTGCAGGAACGGTTAGTTAAGATACTTTGGATGTTCTGGAATATTGAACTTTCTTACATATCAAGGGCTGGTGACATTAACCATAAACTTGACATATCTGTTTGATCAAGGTACGCTAAATGAACTAGTGGTTGTTCAGTAGAGTTCAGCTTTTGTATTTGAGGTTTTACTTTTGAATTCTGATTCATGGATTCCCAACTTTATCTGCATGGGTTGTTTATTCAGTCATGTCATCTAATCCAGAAAATCAAAAATTAGCAAACAAACAAATAAACAAAAAGAAGTCACACTTACTTCTAAATTTGATGGATATCCATATCCATCTAAATTTAGCCATATCCATCTAAATTTGATGGATTAAGGAGACATTTATTCTTTTATTTTTTTTCTTTATTTCAACCTTTATCATTAATGTCCAAAGATTTCCCTGTTTTAGAATCTTACCCTTGATATTTTATAATTTTCAAACTCCAGTGAACTTCATCTCAGCCTCTGCCATTCCTTACTTGTCATAACTTTATCAGTGGTCTTTCAACTATGGTTTCCTAATAATTATCTGGGTCTTTGTTAGCAATAGTGATACCCAGGCAAACCTCAGACTTTCTATTAGATTAAAACTCCAAGCAATTCTGATTCAGGTGTTTCTCCTGATCATATTTTGGGCAATATTGACATAGATATTCTCATCCCCAAGGGCTACTTCACCATATAGATTCTAAAATCCAATACTACTGCCTTTAGCCCCAAACTCAGAACTTTTTATCTCCTCTTCTCACTCCCATTCACAGATTCTAGACCTCATAGAATTACACTCCTTTGATCTCTCAATATTTCTCAGAATATAGATCAGCTATAGTCCTCATTCCACCTGCATTTTATGTTTTATATTTATGTCCCCGTGTTCTCTCAATAATACCATAATTAACTCTCATAACTTACTAAAGCCACAAAGACCCAGATAAAGAGAAAAAAGAAAAAGAAGGAGGAAAAAAATTTGGTAACTATTGCAACTCTGTATCTGCTTTGCTAAGTACAATTTTGGAGAAAATCATTCAACTAGATGGTCACCCCTAAAATTCCCTGTTTTTTAAACTAGACAGTGTCCTCAGAATCACATATTCATCTATTCACCTCTATGCTCTCCTTTACTTATTTCTCAAGCTCTGTTTCAAAAGCAAAGAACAGTAATAAAAACCCCAACTGTACTCTCAAAAGAAAACTGTTCCCTTCCTCTATAAGATAATTGGAGCAATCCTGCATAATCTCCTACAAATTCTTGTCCCTTTTGCAAATTTAGAAACATTACCATAAATATAAGCCTTGTTTATGTGTTCTCATAAGTTGAAATAATTGATCCTTCTCTTCCTAAATTAAACCATTGTTGTTTTCCCTGATCATGTAGTTTAAGAACTTCTTCCATCAAACACATATATATCAAACTTTCTCTTTTGCATATTCAGCCTGTTCCACATAGTTAGTGCATTGTCATTAGCCAAGTAATCTGTGTTTAATATTCCCATTTTATAAAAAGATCTCTCAAAACTTGTTTACCTCTAGATACTGCAGTATTTTTAAGCTTTTTAAAATTGCAGAGTTCTCCTTTTGCTAATTCATGTTGATTATTGCCCAGATGTTATCCAACCATTACTATTACTTTCTAGTTTCATATTTTCTCTAATTCTCTATGTAATATTGGTCCCTAATTCCCTCTAACTTATGAATATATTCACCTTGTTCAATCTATGTACATATTATCTTAGATTCTGCAACCATGTGGTCAAAATCCTAAACTAAGAAACTATATGTCTAACCTAAAAAATTGCATCTCTAACCTAAAACATTCAATAAAATAATGCAATGTATTTCTTGCTAAGTTTTCTATGATTTAAGATTTTCTTCTTTCAGAACTCACAATACAGTAACTGAATTTCTTGAACCCATTTCATCTCGTTTTTTTTTTTTTTTACAAGCTTCTTTTAATAAGAAATATGCATTTAATTAAGCTCTCTCATGTCTATTTTAGGCTTGCTATATCATTTCTTTTTATCAATGAATAATATTCCTCTGTATGGATATACCATAGTTTGTTTACCAGTTCACCTTTTGCAGGACATCTTAGTTGCTTTCAGCTTTAGCAATTATGATTAAAGTTACAGATTTTTGTGTGGACTAACTTTCCAACTAATTTGGGTAAGTACCTAGGATTATGATTACTAGATCATGTAGGAAAACTATTACTACCTTTGAAAGAAAGTGAAAAACTGTCTTCCATAAAGGCTGTACCATTTTGCATTTCCACCAGCACTGCGTGAGTTCCCATTGCTCCGATCCTTGTCAGCAATTGGTGTCAGATTTTTGGAGTTTAGCATTCTAATAGATGTGTAGGGGTATCTTATTGCTGTTTTAATTTGAAATTCCCTAAGAATAGGGAATAAGCATTTTGCATATGCTTATTTGCCACCTAAATATGTTTTTTGTTAGCTGTTGGTTCATATGATTTGCCTATTTATTTTATTTTTTTTAAATTCAGGTTGTTTGTTTTTTTATTGCTGAGCTTTAAGAGTTCTTTGCATATTTTGGATATAAGTCTTTTCTGAAAAATGTTTTTTTCCCCAAATATTCTTCCCTGTCTGTGCATTCTGTAAGATAATCAGAGTTTAGGCAACAATTCTAAGCCTCAGGAATATAAAATAAGACTTCCTTATCTTATACATGGACAGTAAGGCATAGTAACTTTACATTTGGGTTTTACTTCCAATTATTTGGAGACCAATAGTCCCAGAACCTTAGCTGTTTAAACAATTGACTTGGAATTGTAACTTCTGTGTGTGTGTGTGTGTGTGTGTGTGTGTGCATGTATGTATGTCTGTGTTACATACATGCTTAAAGTATATGAATCTTCCATAGCATATAACTTATATTTGCCTGAAACTCGATGATAAAAAAGAATCTCCACTTTCCTGCATTGAATTTCAAGTTCAAAACCAAGATTAAACTAATAATGGCCATTATGTGTTAAACAAAATAAATGGGATAAATAACAGTACAAAGCATAATGATAAGAAATGGACAGTTTTAATTCCAGCTATTCTTGCAGAGGAGGGAGCATAATGATGGAGCAACACAAGCAGTAATCATGAAGTCTTCTTTGAGCAATCTCCCCTTTCTTTGTGATTTTGCATATATTTTATAAATTTGGAAACACCTCTGGGAAATTAATGCTGATTCTCCAGCATTTTACCTGAATATGTAAATCAAACAAAGTCAGACTTGGCAATTTATATGGGAATTAGGCCACATCTGTCATTGTCCATGGGCTATCCAGACATAAACAGATAAAAATAATGTCTTAAGAGTATATGAAAGCATCTACTCTAAGTGAAATCCACATGCAGTATCTGCCAGATAATCTAGAAACAGCATAGTTGTACTGAATTCTGGGAACATTTATATTCTGTTAAAATTGGCTAAAATTGATAATTCAGAAACGTAACTTGAAAAATGGTAAATGAAAGGGATAATGTAGGTTGCCTTAATAAGAAATTTAAAATATAATACTACATTTGCTAATTCATATATTGAAACCCTAAACCCCAATGGATGGTTTTTGGAGATGGGACTTTAAGAGATAATTAGATTTAGATGAGGTCTTAAAAGTGGGGCACTCATCATAGGATTAGTGCCCTCATAAGAAAATATACCACAGAGCTCCCTCTTTTACTCCCTTTTTTACCCTCCCTGCCACCCCTACCAGCCCCTGATATTAAGTCTCAGAAGATGACCAACTATACAGCAGGAAGAGATCTATTATCAGAAACCAATCATTCTGGCACCTTGATCTTATACTTCCATGTTCCAGAAATCTGAGAAAATAAATACCTGGTTTTCAACACCATCTAGTATGCTATTCTATGATGGCAGCCTAAGTGGACTAAGGAAGCACACATAATTACAACAACCAAGAGGGTTGAAGGGTGTATGGGGGGAACACAAATAAAGAGAGAGAGGAATAACAAGCAGTAAGAAAAAGGAAAAGAAGTAGCAAGTAAATTACACAAGAATCTTATAAAAGATATAAATCTTATAAAAGATTTAAGATTTATATAAGATTTATAAAAAAAATCTTATAAAATCTTATAAAAGATTTCCAGAATTCTATGAGATGAAGATTCTTGTGGAATAAAAATGAAATCTGAACCAGAATTCTTCACAGAAATCTTTTGTTCTTCCTTGCTCTATGCACAAGGTAGGTGCTAGCCTAGTGGAATTATTGCATTATGTTAAGAAGTAAGCATGACATGAAAAGTTCTTGCCTGTGCATAGCAAGAATCCTGTGCTATGCCATTTATTACACTGGAATATTTGCAAAATGCAAAAAAAAAAAAAAATAAGGCTAACTTTTAGATTATTTTCTTTTTTTTCCCCTTGTCTTGGCATCTTAATTGATACTCCTCTTTTGTTTTATTTAATTTGATTTGAAGTCAATAAATAAAAAGTGTGCCTCTTTCACAAAGCATATTCCATCACACAATAATGAAGTCTTTTATTTTTTTTTAATATTTTTGACAGAGAGAGATCATGAGTAGGTAAAGCATCAGGGAGAGGGAGAAGCAGGTTCCCCACTGAGCAGAAAGCCTGATGTGGGGCTCAATCCCAAGACCCTAGGATCATGACTTGAGCTGAAGGCAGATGCTTAACTGACTAAGTGACCCAAGTACCCCAGTATAATGAAGTCTTTTAAAATACCAATTTCCAGAGGGGAGGAGTCAAGATGGCGGAGAAGTAGCAGGCTGAGACTACTTCAGGTAGAGGGAGATCAGCTAGATAGCTCATCTAAAGACTGCAAACACCTACAAATCCAACAGGAGATCGAAGAGAAGAAGAACAGCAATTCTAGAAACAGAAAATCAACCACTTTCTGAAAGGTAGGACTGGCAGAGAAGTGAATCCAGAGCGACGGGAAGATAGACCG
>PJEN01025838.1:0-15561 GCA_004024605.1 Pteronura brasiliensis | reverse complement strand
AACAGCATGGAGGTTCCTCAAAATGTTGAAAATAGAACTACCCTATGACCCAGCAATTGCACTACTGGGTATTTACCCTAAAGATACAAACGTAGTGATCCGAAGGGGCACGTGCACCTGAATGTTTATAGCAGCAATGTCTACAATAGCCAAACTATGGAAAGAACCTAGATGTCCATCCACAGATGAATGGATAAAGGAGTTGTGGTATATATACACAATGGAATACTATGCAGCCATCAAAAGAAATGAAATCTTGCCATTTGCGACGACGTGGATGGAACTAGAGGGTATCATGCTTCTGCCCATTTTTTGACATGATTATCAGTTTTGTGTGTGTTGAGTTTGAGAAGTTGTTTCTAGATCTTGGATATCA
This sequence comes from Pteronura brasiliensis, assembly GCA_004024605.1. Classification (NCBI taxonomy): domain Eukaryota; kingdom Metazoa; phylum Chordata; class Mammalia; order Carnivora; family Mustelidae; genus Pteronura; species Pteronura brasiliensis. The sequence goes on along the minus strand of PJEN01025838.1, from coordinate 15,185 downwards.
GCCATTTGTCTGTAGTGTCACTTGGGAATATCTTCTCCCATTCCATGGGTTGCCTCTTTGTTTTGTTGACTGTTTCCTTTGCTGTGCAGAAGCTTTTGATCTTGATTAAGTCCCAAAAGTTCTTTTTCACTTTTGTTTCCTTTGCCTTTGGAGACGTGCCTTGAAAGAAGTTGCTGTGGCCGATGTTGAAGAGTTACTGCCTGTGTTCTCCTGTAGGATTTTGATAGATTTTTGCCTCACGTTGAGGTCTTTTATCCATCAAATAGGCTTTAAAGAAACTGACTCTTCTTTCAATAATGTTAAATTCTGCTTCTCTTTTATTTTGTTATTTTGATTGTAAATTTAAATTTATAGTTCTTAAATTTCATATGACTCTTTATATTTTCATGTATTATTCATCTTATCTTTATGACTGTACTCTGAAGGTATCCTGCCTTTCCTTAGGTTTCTTAAATTCTTAATTTCTTAATTAAATTTCTTAAATTTCTTTCTTTTTTTTTAAGAATATTCTTTTTTTTTTAAATTTATTTGACAGAGACCACAAGTAGGCAGAGAGGCAGGCAGAGAGAGAGGAAGAAGCAGGCTCCCCGCTGAGCAGAGAGCCCGATGCTGGGCTGGATCCCAGGACCCTGAGATCATGACCTGAGCCGAAGGCAGAGGCTTTAACCCACTGAGCCACCTAGGTGCCCCAAATTTCTTAAATTTCTTAAATTTCACATGCCTTTTTATATTTTCATGTATTATTTATCTTATCTTTATGATTGTACTCTGAAGGTATCCTGCCTTTCCTTAGGATTCACTCTGTTGTTTTATGTGTCCTATTGTGTACTATATGATTTTAAGATTCATTTTCATAAAAAGAAAAACATGGGTTTTTTGAATGAGATGTTTAAAATTTGGGGAGGGCTCTAGGTGGGATGAGAAATATTTGATGCAAAAGCCCACTGACACCTGAAGTCTATGCCATAACAAAGGAAAACTGAAATGTAAGTAAGTTTTCTTGCTCTGACGTAAACAACATATACATATATATATATACACACTACATGTATATACAATATATATATATATGTGTGTGTGTGTGTGTGTGTGTGTGTGTATATATATATATATATAGTTTTTTTGTGGGGGGGAGCACATCTTACTGGCCCAGTGCTTTGCAAACTTTCAGCATAGAATATTTACCATAAGAACTCACACAAAAATAATAAAAACAGTGAAATTTTCATTAATCCCCAAAATCCCAAAGATAATTTCTTAGATCTCCCCACAACAAATAAATGAAGCTAGTACACCCTAAAGCCATTTTAACTGAAGCTCTGGCAAGAATAGATAAGACACAACAAACAGAAGCAGTTCCTTCAAGCCCAACATCTATACCTATAGCGATGTATCTCTGCTGAGCAGGATGAAATGTAGTATATAATGCTTATGCTACATGTTCTTGTTATTGGAATTGGTATGGAGAGGGCAAGCAGAGTAATTTACTTAATGAATTTAAGGTAAAAATCAGGCTGCAGAAGCCAGTAATAACCATCTAAAGGTGAGCTAAGGTTTAGGAGGTAGCATGAATTCTTTGAGGCCATTGGGCTTAAATTTAGTGTAACAAGCAAGAAGCAATACTTAGAGAAATAGTATTCATACTTAGTGGAAATGCTGAGTATTATTATGATTTATGAAAAAATAGCAAAATAACAGATTTTTTAAAAATTATTTATTTGAGGAAGGGAGAGAGCAAGAGAGCACAGGAGCAGAGGGGAGTTGTTGAGGAAGAGGGAGAAGCAGACTCCCCACTGAACAGGGAGCCTGACATGAGGCTTGATCCCAGGATCCTGAGATCATGACCCCAGCTGAAGGCAGATGCTTAACCGACTAAGCCACCCACGTGCATCTCAAATTAAAAATTTCATGAGTAGATTAGTATATAAGGAATCAAACAAACATCCTATCACAAAGCTTACTCAGTGCATAGTACAGAAGAAAGTTTTCTGATAAGTGAAATTTTCCACACTAATAATTTTCTTGGTCAGAATACACTTTAGTCTAATACACTTCTAAGTACAGATCTAATTTTTAAAGTAAAATAGAACTTTATGGAATTTATTTTGAAATAGTTTGAATATTTTCTAAATTTTCTTTATCTGCCAGGACTTAATATTTCGCCATCCAATGCCAAATTGGAATTGACTAAAATCATTGCTAAGTTCATTTTCCATACCTATAACAAAGTTTTAACATTTAATGGATTTTTAAAATTCTAACCATTGGTCTTTAGTCATTTTAGGTATGAGAACTTCTTTGACGTGGCCTAAGAATGCATTCACACACAATTCTCTTTATGATATATTAGTTTCAAATATTGGCTGTATAAAATGCAGAGGGGTTTGAAAAATACACTGAAATCAGTGAATTTTTTTCAACAATAATTAATCACAAATTATCAATTATAATTAGTATTGATTAATCAAATATTTTAAAAATTTCTAAAAATGAACTTCATAGCAACTGTATGTCAATATATATTGATTGAAGAAAATCTATACCAACAAAAAATTGTTTCTCTAATCTAATATTCTATCTGTACAGAGAATTGTGTGTGAGTGCTTTCATATACCATTTCTAATTACTTTACAGTGGGAACTCATGGCCCTGGTATGGCAACAAATGTGTTGAAGTGAATCCTGTGAAATAGATTATTGAAATGGGGAGAATGTGTAAATATTAAGAGATTCAAATACAGGATAACCATATTAGTTTTGTCAATAGCAAATTTTCTTTTTCAATTTGTGCATACTCCAATGCTGTAGCACAAAACGAAAAATTGATTTTTTAGTTTATGTTGCTGATACAGAGGTGTTATTTAGATAAAACAATTTGTGATTTATAAAAAGCCTAACTTGTTTATAAACAATCTAATTTATCCTCTCTCTTATTTGCTCCGATTTAATTTTCTAGGTGCTAAATTTCTCTTCAGGATGTAAAATATTTCTTAGGAAATTATGGAATATTTTGATTGAAATAACAATTTTTAATATATGAAATCTAGAAAGAAATTTCAAATAAAAATTTCCATTATATTTTAGTAAACCTGAAAACTGGCATTGATTTTATACGCTAGCTTATTTTTTTTTAAGTATCAATTCACACTGCTTTGCATGTAACACAAACCCTTAAATAAGAGAATTAAACCATTTTACACATTTGGACTAAGTGTGAATTAAATATCAAATTAAGTCCGTTATTAACTAAACTTGAAGTAAAATTGTTGTTTTCACGCATCTTTTCTCTAACATATACATTTATATATGGTTTAAAATGTCATTTAGAGGCACCTGGGTGGTTCATTTGGTTAAGAACCTGACTCTTGATTTTAGCTCAGGTCAAGATCTCAGGGTCATGAGATGGAGCCCCGCATTGGGCTCTGCCCAGGGCATGGAGCCTGCTTAAGATTCTATCCTTCTTTCTCCCTCTCCCTCTGTCCTTCTCCCCCTTTCCCTAAAAATAAAATAAAATAAAATAAAATAATAAATAAAATAAAATGTACCCTTATAAATTTAGCTTTAATATATTCTTGAAAGGTTCTCTGATTTAAAAAGTATCTTTGAATTTGTTCTTGTTTTACTGCTGTTGTTGCTATTATTACATACTCTAAGTCACTTTTTTCAGAGTTCTCTGGAATTCAACAAGAATAGTTTGAAGTGGGGTGCCTGGGTGGCTCAGTGGGTTAAACTCTGTCTTGAGCTCAGGTCTTGATCTCAGGGTCCTGGGATTGAGCCCCACATCAGGATCTCTGCTCAGTAAGGAGCCTGCTTCCTCCTCTCTCTCTGCCTGCCTCTCTGGCTACTTGTCATCTCTGTCAAATAAATAAATAAAATCTTAAAAAAAAAAAAAAAAAAGAATAGTTTGAAGTTCCTTATTCAAGTCAATTTAAATCCTTATCAGGCCTAATTCCTTTTATTCTTGGCTATGCTAAATTCCGTGCTAGTGTAAAAATAAAATTTAAAATATTAACAAAATCAGAGACTCTTGAATTATTTTATATTCATCTGTAAAAAGAAAAAATTACTCTTTAGAAAAATCTTGTAACAAAACATATTTTACTTTTTAAAAAATTGTTTTGATATAATTGACCCACAATGTTATATTAGTTTCAGGTGTACAACATAGTGATTTAACAAGCTGATACATTATGCTATGTAAATCATTTATTTAAACTTCTACAACATTTATTCTCTCTATATATAATTATATTCTATCTTATATACTGTTTTGCTTTTGGTTCCAACAACTTCACATTTTCTCATGTTTGTCTAATAGTAAAATCTTTTAAGGTTGTATGATTTACTTCCCATGTTTCACAGCCCAACACTACACATGACACTTAATTATCATACTCAACAAACTCATTTAACAATTGAGAGACTAAATAATGCACTCTGAAAGCTTGCAGACAATTTGTATTTTCATGCATGCAAAAAAGACTCAGTGATTATTCCAGACTTTTACCGTTCATCAATAATTATGGTATAGCAAAAATCAGTTTCTTATATAAAGTCCTTACAAGAGCATTTTCCATTAACAATTCACATATTCAGTGGTTAAATCCAAAGAGTCAATGCTTTTCCTGCCCTTATAATCTCAGTCATGGCTTCTTTAACCATACCTCTGACTTCTGTTCTAGAAGCTTCCTTAACTACACCATCCAGTTTCATTTTACTTAACTATTAATACAGCCTACCTGTACCTTTACATTGGTAAACTGAAGTAGGAAACTAGATAAAATATGTGCTATAATAAAATGCACATAAAATTAAAAAAAAACATATTTTGAATAGTAACTTTTAAAAAAGATTTATTTATTTGAAACAGAGAGAGGGAGAGGAGAGGAAGAGCAGAAGCTGGAGAGGAGCAAAGAAGGAGAGAAGCAGACTTCCTGGTGAGTGTGGAGCCCAACTGCAGGCTCAATCCCAGGATCTGAAGATCATAGCAGGAGCTGAAATCAAAGCAGGATGCTTAACCAACTGAACCACTCAGGCGCCCCTTGAATAGTAACATTTTGAAGTAATCGGAAGAATTTATTATAAGAAGAAAAATCTTAAATGTACAGTTTCATAAGGCACATATTTCAAATGCATTGTTTTAATATAGTTCATGATATTCATGTTTTCAAATTGCATTGCATTATTTACACTAATTTGCTCTGATAATTTGCCAGGTAATTCCATTTATTTGTTTTAGAACAGTTATCTCATCAATTTTGGGTACAGATTTTTTTTTTTAAAGATTTTATTTTTATTTTATTTGACAAACAGAGATCGCAAGTAGGCAGAGAGGCAGGCAGAGAGAGAGGAGGAAGCAGGCTCCCTGCTGAGCAGAGGGCCTGATGCGGGGCTAGATTCCAGGACCCTGGGATCAGGACCCCCGAACTGAAGGGAGAGGCTTTAACCCGCTGAGCCACCCAGGCTCCCCATGGGTACAGATTTTTTTTAAAGACTTTATTTATTTGACAGAGATAGCAGGGGAGGGGACACAAGCAGGGAGAATGGGAGAGGGAGAAGCAGGGCTCCTGTGGAACAGGGAGTCCAATGTGGGCCTTGATCCCAGGATCCTGGGATCATGACCTGAGCCAAAAGCAGACACATAACAACTGAACCACCCAGGCACCCCTGGATACATATTTTTAAATAAAGTTGTTTATTCAAAGAAAAGAGAAACAGAGTCAATCTATCACATCTCACAAATTAAGAACACTGAAGTTTTCACATAGCCTGAGCATAACTTTCAACATAGGCATCTCAACCATGACTTCAGTTGGAACACGCGGATTAGTTAATATGGATATTAAGTGTTTGAAATCTATTAATCATTCTTAAAGTAAAATATTTTCAGTAAACATTAAAATCATAACCTATTTAATGTCCACTATATTATTATGTTTTCCCAGGAAAACAATGGAAACATTTTCACCTATTAGCATAATCAAAAGAAAGACACTGATTAATGTTTAAATTGATTCAATGAGCTGTAATTAAAAATGAGACAAGTATCTGCTCTCAAGAGAGCATGATGTTCCTTTGCTTATTATCATCCTATTTTCAGTCTAATATTTGCATGACTTTATAAACAAAATTATTAGTGACTCAGAGACACAACAAAAGACATTACTGTCAAAATTAGAAGTGTTCTTTCTTCATTAGTGAGACCAACATATTTTAATTGTGAAATATTAACTTATCCTCCTGTAATTGCCTTTAATTTTCTAAACATAAATTATGTTATTTCAAATAAAATACATACAAGAAATTAAAACGTTGTTTTTTCTAGATGGCATATGAATAGATATAAACAACCCTCTTTATCTCTTATTAATTCACATGGGTAAGTAAAAATAGATATTTGCCAGGCTTTCCATTTTAGTCCAATATGAAATATAATTTCAATGTCTTTTTGAATAATTTGTTTCCCCCAAGATTTTTATTAGAGGAGACGACATATTTAGTATGTAGCTTAATAACTTTCAAACCTCACATTTTATGAGGGTTTTTATATGTCTATATATCACTATTTTACCTTCTTAAAACTTTAATTTTTTGGAATATAAAAAATAGAAATTAATTTTTAAAGAATCAAAAAATCTAAATATTCCCTTAGGAAATTGGATTGTATCAGAGCAAACTAAGGAATTGTAAAGTGACTTTGAATAATTCACCATTATAACTGTAAATCCATAACCAAAATTGTTACTTGGGAACCACCCAATGCTAATAATGAGGTAGTAAGTCAGATTTTATTGTTTAAGGTTTTCTTTCTTTCTGGATAATGTCAAAGTAATATAGAATTGTAGAAGTAATATAGAATTACTATATTATATTTTATAATAAAGATAACACAGAAAGCAAAATCCTCTAATAAACTAGGTGAGATATCTTTTCAGTTTTTTATAAACCCATCTAATTGATTCATCTAAATCTGAAATTCTTTGTGGTAATATCTCTATATTTTTCCTTTATGCTGCTCTCTCTATAGTTATTTTCTTGGCCACAAGACTTACAATCTTCTTATATACTACATAATATACTTATTTATTATGTATTTTGTTTATCATTTATTTACTGCTTCCTCTATAATGTAAGTTTCTTAAGGAAAGGTGTTTTCTTAACTTGTTCAATAACTCTGAATCAGTTTGACATCTATATGTAAATAGGAGAACTCTTGACACTGGGAAACAAACTGAGGGTTATAGAATGGAGGACGGTAGTGTTGGGGCAACTCGGTGATGGGCCTTAAGGAGGGCACATGATATGATGAACAGAGTATTGTATGCAATTAATGAATCATTGAACATTACATCAAAAACCAATGATGTACTATACATTGACTAATTGAATTTAAATTAAAAAAATTAAAAATTTAAAAAGGAAAAATGTTTCATCCCTTATATAGAAAAAACCAACTTGGGGCACCTGGGTGGCTCAGTGGGTTAAGCCTCTGCCTTCGGCTCAGGTCATGGTCCCAAGGTGCTGAGATCGAGCCCCACATCAAGGCTCTCTGCTCAGCAGGGAGCCTGCTTCCCTCCCTCTCTCTCTGCCTGCCTCTCTGTCTGCTTGTGATTTCTGTCAAATAAATAAATAAAATCTTTAAAAAAAAAGAAAAAATAAACTCAAAATGGATCATAACTCTAAATGAAAACCTAAAACTATAAAACTTCTAGAAGAAAATAAGAGAAAAATCTTTGTGGTTTCAGGTTGGGCAAAATTTCCTAGATCCAAAAGTGTGATCTAAAAGAAAAACAAACAAACAAACAAACAAACAGGTAAAACATCATAATTAAGCAATTACATTCTTCAAAACATGTTAAAAAATTAGACACACAAAATAATTAGACACAAGAGAGAAAATATTTGCAAAATATCTCTGATAAAGAATTGATATCCAGAATCAATATGGAAATCACAAACCTCAGTTTTTTAAAAAACATCTTAATAAAAAATTAGCAAAAGTTTTAATACTTCACCAAATAAGCACATGAAAAGATGTTTAACATCATAGATAACTAGGAAATGAAAATAAAAACCACAGTGAAATACCATTTCACACCATCACAATAGGATATGCAGAAAATAGTATGTACCAAGTCCTCGGGAGGCTGTTGAATAGCTAGAACACTGATGCATTGGTATGGATTTAAAATGGTGCAGTCACTTGGGCCAACAATTTGCAGAGTCTTTAAAAAATAAACACACTTAGGGAAATGCAGTTAAAGCAGCCAGCATACACCTACAAAATGGAAAAAATGAAAAAGAAAGAAAGTACCAAATGTCAGTAGACTCCAAGCAACTGGATTTCTCAAACACTCCTGTTGGAAGCACATATGAGTAAAGCCATGTGGAGAAACTCTGTGGCAGTATCTATTATGAATTGAATATATGCATATCTTATGACCCAGTAATTTCACTTCCCCGTTTATGACCAATAGAAAAGTATAAAAATATTCATCAAAAAAAAATGTATATTCATAGAAGCTCTACACAATAATAACCCCAAACTAGAAAGTACCTGAATGTTCATCAGAAGTGCAATGGATAAAGTAATCATAGCATAGTCACAAAACTTAACTTTGTCAAAATTTGCTGTTGTCCATAAGTTTTCTTTTCTGTATATATATTATACTTCACTTAAAAGGTAAATGAAAACCCATGCTGTATATAAGACCAGTTAATTTTGTACAGGGCAAAGAATTGTATCTTTTTTAAAAAATGAAATAAAAATAAAACAGGGATGCCTGGGTGGCTAGGTCGGTTAAGTGGCTGCCTTCGGCTCAGGTTATGGTCCCAGGGTCCTGGAATCAAGTCCCACATTGGGCTCCTTGCTCAGCAGGAGCCTACTTCTTCCTCTGTGTGCCACTCTCCTTACTTGTGCTCTCTCCCTCTCTCTCAAATAAATAAAATCTTTTTAAAAAATTTAAAAAATGCATAATTACCACAAGACCCTTCAATATCATTCTTACATATTAACCTCAGTGATATAAGAATTTATATTCACAGAAAATCTTTTCACAAATGTTGATACTGACTTTATTCATTTTCATCAAAAACTGGAAAACCCCAATATTTTTCAATTTTGAGTGGATACACTATTATACATTTATACAACATCCATACAACATGGGATACTACTCAGTAATACAAAGGAATAAAGCAGATACCCTTGATAGCATGGATAATTGTGGAATATTTTATGCTAATTTAAGTAAGCAAGATTCAGAAGGCAATAAGAATTTCATTTATATGCCTTTCTGGGAAAGCAAAACTACAGGGGCAGAAAACACATCAGCAGTCGTTCTAAGACAGGTTGGCAATTACCTCTGAGTAGTCAATTACCATAATGGATAGCCAACAACTGAGAGAAATCTGAGTTATAAAAACATATTTGCCATCATCATGGTTGTGTCTCATTGTGTTATGTTTAATGTTCTTATTTTACATAAGCACATGACATACATCATTACAATGCATTTTACTGAAAGGTAAAACTAAAAGCAGTATTTTATTTATTTAGGAACCTGAAACAATATTAGCTAACAATGTCATCATGGTTGTTTTTGTTTTATACATTAATGTTGGACTATTTTATATTTTTTTTCTTTTCAAATAGTACACTTAATCCTCAATCCTGAGTAATGATTTCAGTGTGTCTGATTTAGCTGCTTTTTTTTTTTTTTAAGATTTTGTTTATTTATTCATCAGAGAGAGAGAGAGAAAACAAGCAGGACAATGGCAGAGGGAGAAGCAAGTTTCCTGCTGAGCAAGAAGCCCTATATGGACTTGAACCCAGGACCTAGGATCATGACCTGAGCCGCAGGCAGATGCTTAACCAACTGAACCACTCAGTTGCCCCTGATTTTGCTGCTTTTAATAGAGTTACATTTCACTGTACTCTTGCAAAGCTATTGCAGAGAGGCCCCCTCTGTGAATAGGCCCCTGGTAGTCCCAAAGTGAGCACAAAAGAATGATCAAAGACAAAAACAAAAATCTACTTGTGGATACAAAAAATGAATTTTATAGACCATTACAATGTAGTCTCAGTTACTCACCTCTCAGCAGTGTTTTGAGAATTATTTGGTCATTTTGAAGTTTCAAAACATAACTCAGGAAAAGCTGGTTACAATTTTGCAGCATAGGCAAGGTTTCTCTCTATCTCTCTCTTTCTTTCTTTATAAAAATCTTTAAATAATCCCTTATGATTGTTATAGTAGAAAACTTAGCTGACATTGTAAAGCTAGTGTTCAAGAGATTTTGCTTGCCTGGAATTTTGGCTATCATAAATTTTATCATTAAGCTTTTACCCTTAGAAATGACTTCATGTAAGACAGAAAGCTGATATCTCAAATTCAAGGGAAAAGTTCAATATTTATTTGAGTAGCTATATTAGAAGGAAAAGTCCACAAGATTATAAAACCAAAAAAGAACATTTACATGAAAATGGGAATCATGAAATAACCACTCTATTTTTATTGTTAATAGGCCTGCTTACAATACATAGAAATTTAGTCAGTTATACTCTAACTTAAAAAAAAAAAAAAAAAAAAAAAACTACTGTTTAAATTCAAAATAAAAATGCAATTTTGAAATTGTTATCAAAATTAAGTAGCAACACATTTTTAAAATTTTTTATTAACATATAATGTAATATTAGCCCCAGGGGTACAGGTCTGTGAATCTCCAGGTTTACACACTTTACAACACTCACCATAGCACATACCTTCCCCAGTGTCCATAACCCAACCACCCTCTCCCTAGCCCCCTCTCCCCGGCAACCCTCAGTTTGTTTTGTGAGATTAACAGTCTCTTATGGTTTGTCTCCCTCCCGATCCCACCTTGTTTCATTTACTTTTTTCCTACTCCCCAAACCCTCCATGGTAGCAACACATTTTTTTAAGACTTTATTTATTTATTTGACAGAGAGAGAGATCACAAGTCAGCAGAGAGGCAGGCAGAGGGAGAGAGGGAAGCAGGCTCCCTGCTGAGCAGAGAGCCTGATGTGGGGCTTGATCCCAGGACTCTGAGATCATGACTTGAGCAGAAGGCAGAGGCTTAACCCACTGAGCCACCCAGGTGCCCTGGCCACAACACATTTTTAAGCATTTTACCATCTATTTGCATTTGAAGTGGTGATATGCTGATAATGAATTGACTTTAGCTTTACTTTTTCTTAAAAACTGACTCCATGAGGTTCTTTGTAAGGCAATATTTTGTTATTGCACAGCAGTGCTTCTTGGGTGTTGTATAACTTGAATTTAAATAACTAGTAGTCAATTCAAACATTTCAGTATTCTTCACATTAATGTGTGTTTTTGCTTTATTAGATATGTATACTTTAATTAAGAACTTGACTCTCATTAGTGAGAGAATAGGAATTATAAAACAGTGAGAAGGTACTCTCACTCATTGCTAGTGGGAATGCAAAATGGTTATAGTGAGGAGACAGTTTATGGAAAGACCATTTGGTAGTTTCTTACTAACTGAACATAGTCTAACTGTACAATTCAGTAACCATGTTCCTAAGTATTTACTCAACTTATTTGAAAACATATCCACACAAAAACCTACATGTGAATGTTCATAGCAGCTTTATTCCTATTGCCAAAACAACCCAGGTATCTTTAACAGGTGAATGAATAAACAAATGGTAGTACATCTATTCAATGGAATATTATTTATATATAAAAGAAATGTGCAAGTAAGCCACAAAAAGACAAGGATCAGCCTTTATATACATATCTGAAGTAAAAGAAGCCAACTTAAAAATACTACATACCGTGTGATTTCTATTGTATGATATTTTAGGAAAGGTAAATCTGTAGAAAAGAAAATCAGTAGCTGTTAAGGATTTGGAGAAGGGAGACAGTTTTAATAGGTAAGGTATGGAATTTTTGGGGGGGTGGTGAAATTATTCTGTATAACATTGCAATGGCAGATGCCTGCATTTGTCAAAACCCATTGAATTTTATTGCATAGAGTGACCATTAATGTATGCAAGAAAAAAATAATTTAGATACAGGTTTCCAGTTATGGAATGAATAAGTCATGGGGCTAAAAGACACAACAGAGGGGATATTGTCAATTATATTGTAATAGAGTTGTGTGGTCACACATTCATATTGTATGGCCACACTTGTGGTGAGCTGGCATAATTTATAGAGAAGTTGAATCACCGTGTTGTACACCTGAAACTAATGTAACATTGTGTGTCAACTACATTCAAATTAAAAAAAAATTAAAATTATTTATGAGGCCAAGGATGACAATTTGGAATACAGAATGTAGCAAAAAATATCTAACTGTATTACACATACATGAAATGACTGCAATGAAAAGATGGGAGGAAAAGGTACAATTCTAAGTAATGTTGAAAATGAATGGAACCTGTAAGAGTCAAGGCAAAATAAATTTTACATAAGTACTGTAGTTTAGTTGATAATGTTGTTTCTTACAGGATATGGGTTAACAACTGTGATACTATAACTTGAGATTAAGCAAGATAATAAATGTTTAGTAGATGGTGAGATCCAGGTTTCTCACTGTTGGAGTAGAATGATACAGAAAAGCAAAAGGAGGAGGCTAGAATGACCCATGTGGAAATGGATTAGAGTGGGAGATAGCAGCATGCACTCATGTTTAAGTTAGTATAGGTGGGGATGATTACATATAGATATAATTATAGATATCTGTATATACACAAGTTAGCATATATATGCATATTTCTTTTCTCTGTCAGCTGAGAGGGCCTACAAGCAATGATACTCAAGTAATGATTACCCCTTCCATCCAGATCTTGGAGGAATATCATTGTCCAGTGAAAGGAAACAGGGGTTTTGGAGAAATGGATCATTCTCTAAGAATGGGCAGGAAATATACAACCTGAGCCAATAATAACCTTTAGGGCCATACAGAAAAATGGTGCTAAAAAGAAAAAAAAAAAAAAAAAAAAAAAAAAAAAGGGAAAAAAAAAAAAAAAAAAAAAAAAAAAAAAAAAGATGGGGGTATGCCAGGGACATAGGAGCCAGCTGAAAGATTACCTAACGTTCAATCCTGGAGAAATTTAAGCAAAATTATAAGTAATGTATCATTGCATTATAATCTAAAGTATGAAATAAATATACACAAGTTCATACTTAGACAATTGATTGAATAAACAAGGGAGAAGACACAAATATTTTATGCAGGAAAATTCCAAATTATATATGTAGATATTCTGTCCTGAAGGACACGGATCATAATTAACTCCTCACTCCTTAAGTGTTAGCTGCAGATAGTAAATTCCTTTCAAAGAGTACAGTATGGAAATGGGGGAGGAAACAATAATATTTCAGTGAATAAATCTGACCAATTTGCCTCATCCAGATGATCAATGTTTTACATCACAATTAAGTTGTGTTTATAGTATGTACTCCTGATTTCAAGTAATAATTATGGCAGTTTATCTCTGTGGCCTTCTTTCAAAAACATAACCACAGGTCCTTACCGGCATCGACCAGACGCAGAAGGAGAACCTCCAGAACTTCCACAAGGGTCAGAAGTACAGCCCCTGGACCCGCAGCCCAGGAAGCCCCATGCCTGGGGCCCCCGGCTGAACAAGCCCACGGAGAACCCGCAGACCAAGCAGTGGCAGCCGAAGCAGCGGAGGTGCACGGGCAGAGCCGGAGCACTGGCATCAGTGAGAAATAAACAAACTAGCAAAAAAGAACAAATGAAAAGAAAGGAGAGGGAAAGGAAAAGGAGAAAAGAGAAAGGAGGGGAGGGGGAGCAGGGAGGGAAGAGGGGAGGAGAGGAGAGAAGAGTGAAGAGAGAAAAGAGGGAGGGAGGGAAGGAAGGAAGGAAGGAAGAAATAAAAGAGACAAAACTGGGGGAGGAGTCAAGATGGCGGGGAAGTAGCAGGCTGAGACTACTTCAGGTAGCAGGAGATCAGCTAGATAGCTGATCTAAAGATTGCAAACACCTACAAATCCAACGGGAGATTGAAGAGAAGAAGAACAGCAATTCTAGAAACAGAAAATCAACCACTTTCTGAAAGGTAGGACTGGCGGAGAAGTGAATCCAGAGCGACGGGAAGATAGACCGCGGGGGGGAGGGGCCGGATCCCTGCAAGCGGCGGACCAACTACTTTTAAAAGTCTGTTCCGCTGAGGGACACCACTCCAGAGGCTTAACTGGGGTGAAACCCACGCGGGGTCAGCGTGGCTTTAGGTCCCGCAGGGTCACAGAAGGATCGGGGGTGTCAGAGTGTCACAGAGCTTACAGGTATTAGAACAGGGAAGCCAGCTACAGAGACAGAGCCAAGGAGTGAGCTCTCAGCTCGGGGTTACCTTGAACCGGTTGCAGGTTCGGTCAGCTCGGAGCACGGCCGGAGGTCAGGCCGATGGGAGTAAATGGGTGCTGCTCTCTGAGGGCGCACTGAGGAGTGGGGCCCCAGGCTTTCGGCTCCTCCGGGCCAGAGACTGGGAGGCCGCCATGTTCATTCCCGTCCTCCGGAACTCTACGGAAAGCGCTCAGGGAACAAAAGCTCCCAAAAGCAAACCCGAGCGGATTACTCAGCCCGGCCCCTGGTAAGGACGGTGCAATTCCTCCTGGGGCAAAGACATATGAGAATCACTACAACAGGCCCTTCCCCCAGAAGATCAACAAGAAATCCATCCAGGACCAAGTTCACCTACCAAGGGGTGCAGTTTCAATACCAAGGAGAGCGGAGGAATTCCAGAAGAGGAGAAAGCAAAGCACGGAACTCAAGGCTTTCTCCCCATGATTCTTTAGATTTGCAGTTAATTTATTTATTTTGTCTTTTTCCATATTTTTTCTCTTCTTCTGCCAAATTTTTTTACTTTTACCCTTTTCTTTTTTAACGTTTTTTAACTAGTTTATCTTATATATATATTTTCTTTTTTATGTTTTTTCTTTATTCATTTTCTTTTTTTAACTTTTTTTTTTTTTTTTTTTTTTTTTTTTTTTTTTTTTTTTTTTTTTTTTTTTTTTTTTTTTTTTTTTTTTTTTTTTTTTTTTTTTTTTTTTTTTTTTTTTTTTTTTTTTTTTTTTTTTTTTTTTTTCCTATTGAACCTCTTTTTATCCCCTTTCTCCACCCTCACGATTTGGGATATCTTCTGATTTGGTTAAAGCGTATTTTCCTGGGGTT
>PJEN01025837.1:0-15566 GCA_004024605.1 Pteronura brasiliensis | reverse complement strand
TATCCAGGTCACAAACAGGTAATAGTGGAGATTTGTGTCTGAAGCCAGGTGGGGCCCTGGCTGCACTCAGCCCTTCCTTGGGGGCCTGTGGAGATGTGTGTGTTGGCGTCACCATGTACAGATGTGGCCTTGCATGCAGAAAGGAGATGGGCAGACACCATCCCTGAACACTCTTTGTGTAGGTGATAATCCAGGGTGGAATTGGGTAGGTGATCTCAGGCAGTTTAGTCACTTCCTTGACTGCAGACCCCAATAGAATTTGGAACACTGTAACCAGGCTTCCACATTCTAATGTAGTTCACTACCAGAGTTCCCTGGCTGGAGACATCTGATAGAGAAAGATGTACTCCTGCTGTATGCCAAGACTATGGTGCTCTGGCTTCCAGAATCCCCAGTAGAATGGCTTTTTCACACGCTGCAAACATTGCCGCCAACCTCAACCCCAATGCCTCATGGCATTTGGTAGGAGATTCCATTAGGCATTATGAGAGCAGGGCTCAGTATGGATGCCTGAAAAACTAACCTAGGGTTAGGATAAGGTCTTAGGGGCATGACATGTCAATCTGCTGCCGTTGTGCCAGCTACGTGGGAGTCTGTCTGGAGGTAGGACTCAGGTTGAGAGACAGAATTTTGTGAGTGTCCAGTGCTGGCTTTAGTAAATGTGAGTGGCTTGCGATCTCTTGAAGCTGTCTCATAATCTGGGGATTTCGTGCAGCTCCATAGGGTACGTTTTCCTTCTGGAGGGCAGGCAGTGTCCTGTGGTGTGACTCCAGTGTTCCCTATCTGGAGGGCTTGTGGACAAGAACTGTGAGGACAGAAGTATGAAATCCCAAGCTAAGGCTAGGGTTAGGGCCTAGGGCATGGCAGGCCAATCTACAGATGGTAAGGCAAGTTCCCCGGGGTCTGAGTTTAAGGCAAGTATGAGGGGGTCACACAAGCTGGAGCATGTGTCCATGAGAACCATCAGTTTTGGGGGTATCCTCATGGGTTCATGGAGTTTTCAAAAGCTCTGCGTTTTTTTTCACAGTTCCAAATAGTTTGGTTTCTTCTGGGGTATAGGTGCTGTCCTGTTCTATGGCTCAGGGATCCCCATAAGGAGGGAAAATGAGAGCAGGGACCGGGTATGGATTCCTAGAAACCCAACCTAGGGTATGTGTTAGGGACTAGGGTCATGTCAGGTCTGATCTGCTGACTCTGGTGCCAGATACATGGATGGCTGGCTGGAATTCAGGGCTCAGGCTGAGGGACAGAATGTGTATTAGTGTCTTGACCCAGGTTCCGAAATTAGGGGTGTCCTCTTTGGTCGTGCAGGATTCTCACAATATGGGGGTGTTTGCAGCTCCCCAGAGCACCGTTTCTGCTGACAGGCAGGCAGAGTACTGCGCTGCTTTTTCAGAGGTCTCTCTCTGGAGGGCTTATGGGACTGAACTCTTGGGACAGAAGTCTAAAAACCCAAGCTAGTGTTAGGGTTAGGGCCTAGGGCATAGCTGGGCAGATCTACAGATGCTGAGGCAAGATCCCTGTGATGTAAATATAGGGTGCAAGCCAGGAGTTGGCTCAGTCTAAACTTTGTGTCCATGCATTCTGCCAAGTATGGGAGAAGCCTCACATGGCCATGGAGGTTACTACCACCGTGCTGGTTTTGTACAGCTACAATTACCAAGATTTATTTTTACGGGAAAGAAGGAGTCCCAGATGGCTCAGGTGTCCACCATAAGGATGGACTCATGAACAGGGATCCATGCCCTCCAGACTGAAACAGTGCCCTATGGAGCTGCACAAAATCACTATACTAGGGGATATATGAAGTGTCCCTGATGCCACCCCATTTACGATTACCAACCTGGATACTAATGTGCAGGTAGGAACAAACTGAGTCCACCACCAATCAGCCATCGAGGCAGCTAGACCCAGAGGCAGCTGATCGGGCCTGACTTTCCCCTAGGCCGAAATCCTTACCCTACTTTGGGTTTTCAGGCATCCATCCACAGAGCCCTTCTCTGGGATCCCTCCACATGGGGGAATCCTGATTCATAAAACAAATCTTCTCCTGCCCCCTGGAAGGAAACCTTGTTTTCTAGAGGTATGAAAATCCCTCAGAGAGGGAAGAAATCTGCTTTGCACCTGAGGCCAGGCCCACTTTTGCAGGCCGCCATGGACACAATCACCCATTGTGACCCTTAGCCTGAGACCCATTTTGAAGATTGCCCCATGGGTACCTCGGCCCAGAACCAGGTATAAATCCTGCCATGCAACGAGGATGTAATCCTAACTCTCAGGTGTTTTTTTCAGTCATTAGTACCCAGACCGCTGCTCTCAAATCCCTCAATATGGGGGACACCTGAGCCATAAAACAGGACACCACCTACAGCCCAGGACAAACCAAGCACTTTGGAACTGTGAAATCCCCAGAGTGGGAGCAAACCCCATGCCACCATGAGGCCTCCTATATAATTGGTGGAATTCATGGACACAAACTCCAGCCTGTGAGACATCCTGACACTCGCCTTCACCTCGGATCCTGGTGAGCTCGGCTCAGCATCTGTAGCTTCAGCACGCTATGCCCTAGGCCCTAATATAAGCCCTAGCTTGGGTTCTCACACTTCCATGCTCAAAGTCCTGCTCCACAAGCCCTCCAGAAAGGGAACACTGAGCCTCATCACAGCACTGGTCCTGCCCTCCAGAAGGAAAATGTGCCTTCTTGAGCTGCATGCAACCCGCATATGAGGAGAAAGCTTCACAAAACCCTGAAGCCACCCTATTGGCGGAAGCCAGCCTTGGACACTACTGCACATTCTGCTCTCAAACAGACCACTGACCTCCAGTCAGCCACCGATTAGCTGGCACCAGAGGGAACACTTTGGGCTTTCCATGCCCCTAGGTACGGCCTCGACCCATACGTTGAATTTTCAGGCATATATACCCAGTGCCCTGCTCTCAAATCACTCGATATGGGAGACCCTGGAGACATCCACAGGACTCCACCCATTCCCCAAATGGAACCATATTATTTGGAAGTTCACAAAACCCCTAGTGCAGGAGCAAGTTCCATAGCCACAGGAGGCCACCCACACATATGAGGGCCCTCATGGACACCAACTCTAGTCTGAGCAGGTGACTGACATCGCCCTCACTTCAGAATTTGGGATCTCCCCTCAGCATCTGCAGATCGGTGATCCATGCTTCGGACTTTAACCAGAAACCAAGCGTTGTGTTCAGACTTCCATCCCCAGAGTCCTGGAACACAATTCCTACAGATTGGAGACTCCGTAGCCACAGCAGGACCCTCCCTGCCCTCCCGTTTGAAACCGTGCCAATGAGAACGGCTCCAAACCCCAAGATTAGGGGACACATGCATCAACCCCAAAGCCACCCAGTTGTGTATGCAACCCTGGATACCATTGTGCAGTCCAACACACCTGAGTCCCATCCTCAAAGCAGCCACTGAGCCCGCTGGCCCCAGAACTATGAGATCGGACCTGCCATGCCCCTTGGCCCTTATGCTAAACCTAGGTTGGGTAATAAGGGATCCATACCCAGAGCCTTTCTCTCAAATACCTCCACACGGAGGACTCCATAAACACAAATCAAAACTCCTCCTGCCCCTCAGGAAGGAAAGCTTGGTTTTTGGAGCTATTTAGAACCCTCACTCATGGTGGTAAACTCTGCTGCCCCTTAAGCCATGCCCACTTTTGCCGGCCATACTGGACACAAACACCCATTGTGACCCTCAGCCTGAGCCACATTGTCAACAAAGCTGCATGGGTATATCCCCCCAGAGCCAGGATCTCAGTCCTGCCATGCCACTAGGACCAAAGCCAAAATTTAGGCTGTGTGTTCAGGCATCCAAACCTGGAACCTGCTCTCGAATCCCTCCATATGTTAGAACCTTGATTCATAAAACAACACAGCACCTACCCCCCTGAAGAGCCAAGTTATTTAGAACTGCACAAAAACCCCCAAGCGGGGGGACAATTGACTTAACCACAGTTTCCCTGTAGATTGCCCCACCATCCGTCCATTGGGCCTGCCATGCCCTAGGCCCTATCCCTAGCTCTAGCTTGGTTCTCAAGCCACCATCCAGAGAGTCCTGGTCCACAAGCCCTCCAGACAGGGTACACCGGAGTTACAGCACAGAACTCTTCCTGCCCTACAGAAGGAAAACGAGCCCTATGGAGCTGCATGCAACCCACTGATTAGGAGAATGCTGCAAGAAACCCCAAAGCCACCCTCATTTGCAGAAGCTGGCCATGGACACTAAAACACATTCTGTCCCTCACCTGAGCCCCGACCTCCAGTCAGCCACCCACGCGGCTGGTGACAGAGTCAGCACATCAGACTGGCCATTCTCCTTGGCACTAATCGTAACAATAGGTTGGGTTTATAGGCATCCATACCCAGAGCCCATCTCTCAAATACCTCCACATGGCAGACGCCTGAGCCACAAATCAGAACTCCTCTTGTCACCCAGAAGCTTTCTGGAGTTAGGTAAATACCCCAGAGTTGGGCAAAACCTGCATAGCCCTTGAGGCCACACCAATTAATGCTGGCCACCAGGGACAAAAACACCCTCTGTGACCTTTAGCCTGAGCCCCACTTTGAGCATAGGGCCAAGGGTACCTCAGACCAGAGACAGGGTATAAGGCGTGCCCTGCCACCAGGACCTAATCCTAATCCTCAGGTGGTTTTTCAGGCATCAGTACCCGGACCGCTGCCCTTGAATCCCTTTATATGGAGATGCCGAGGCATAAAACAGGACACCGCCTACAGCCCATATAAGCATAGCTATTTGGAACTGCAATATCCCCAGAGTGGGAGGAAATTCCATGCCACCATTAGGCCACCTATGAGTTCAGAGGAACTCATGGACAGAAACTGCAGCCTGTGTGACATCCTGACACTGGCCTTACCTTGATCCCGGGGAGTTCATCTCAGTGTCTTAGATTTCCATGCCCTAGGCTCTATCCTTAGCCCTAGCTTGGGTTCTCTCACTTCCATCCTCAAAGTCCACATGCCCTCCAGATATGGAACACCAGATCCTTAACACAGGTCTCTTTCTACTCTCCAGAAGGAAATGTGCCCTACAGAACTGCATGCAAACCCTGGATTCGGAGAAAGCTTCTCGAAACCCCTTAGCCACCCCATTTACAGAAGCTGGCCTTGAACACTAATACACCTTTTACTGTCAACCAGAGCACTACTGACCTCCAGTTATCCACCAAGTAGCTGGCGATTGTGTCTGCAGATCGGACCTGCCATTCCCCTAGGTGCAACGCCAAACCGAGTTTGAATTTTCAGGCATCCATACCCAGAGTCCTGCTCTCAAATCTGTCCCCATAGGGGATGCTGAAGGTATACAACAGGATTGTACTGTCTACCCGTATGAAAACTTACTATTTCGAATGGCACAAAAACCCCAGAGTGGGAGAAATATCCATGTCTTCAGGAGGTCTCTTCCTCACACAGCAGTCCAAGTGGTCACAAATTCTAGTCTGAGTGAATGCCTGACACTTGCCTTATCTTCAGATGCTGTGGAGGTAGCCTCAGGATCCTCAGATCAGGCCTTTTATGCCCTAGGCCCTATCCCAAAACCTAACTTTTGTTTTCATGCTTCTCTCTCCAGAGTTCAGGCCCACAAGCCTTCCTGATTGGGGACTATGGATTCATACCACAGGATTCTTCCTGCCCTCCAGAAGGAAAAAATGCCCTTTGTAGCTGCACAATACACCCAGATTAGGAGAAAACTGCATGATGGCCTGAAGCCGCCTCTCTTTATGGAAGCTGGCTCTGGACGCTTAACACATTCTGCCACTCAACCTCAGCACCAACCTCCAGTCAACTACCCACATAGCTGGAGCCAGAGCCATCAGGTCAGACCTGCCATGCCCCTAGGCCCTAACACTAACCATAGGTGAATTTCCAGGCATCCATATCCAAGCTTGCTCTCGAATCCCTCCCTATGAGGGACTCTTGAATTGTACAAAAGGACTCCATCCGTCCCTCAAAATGAAACCATACTATTTGATGCTGTGCAAAACTCTCAAAACAGGAAAAACCTCTGGGGCCCCAGGAATCTCCCACACATGTGGCATCCCTAGGACACATATTCTGGTCTGACCGATGCCTGACACTCTCCCTAACTTCAGAATCTGGGACCTCGCCTCAGCATCGGCAGATCGGGAATTCATGCCCTAGCCTGTAACCATAAACCTAGCTCCAGTTTGCAGACTTCTGTCCCCAGAGTCTGGAACACAGGTCCCCCAGATAGGGACTCCAGAGCCACACCACAGGACTCTCCCTGCCCTCCAGAAGGAAACCATGCCCTATGGAGCTGCACAGAACCCCTTTATTAGGAGAAACTTGCACAGACCCCGATGCCACCCCACTTCAGTACGCCCCCATGGACACTAAGGCACAGTCTGACTCAATGAGTCCCTTCCTCCAACCAGCTACCAGGATAGCTGGCCCCAGAAACAGCAGATCAGACCTGCCATGCCCCTAGTCCCTAATCCTAACCCTAGGATGGGTTTTCAGAGCCAGAGCCATACCCAGAGCCCTGGTCTCAAAACCCTCCAAATGGGGGACACCTGAGCCACGAAACAGATCTCCTCCTACCCTCCATAAGGAAACCTTGCATTTTGGAGGTATGTAAAATCCTCAGAGTTAGAATAAATCTGTGTTGCATTTTGCAGGATGCCCTTGACTCAAACACCCAATTTGACCCTTGGCCTTAGCCCCATTTGAACACATCCCCATGGGTACCTCAGCCCAGAGCCAGAATATAAGGCCTTCTATGCCAGTAGGATGTAATCCTAAACCTAGGTTGCATTTTGATGTCTCCATGCCTGGAAAACTACTCTCTAATCCCTCCATATGGGGGACCCCAGAGGCATAAAACAGGACACCACTTTTCCTCCAGAGTAGTCCAAGATATATGGAACTGCACAAAAACCCCAGAGTGGGAGAAATATCTATTTCCTCAGGAAGCCACCTCAAAATTCAGGGGTGCTAGTGGTCACAACTTCTAATTGGAGCTAATTCCTGACACTCGACTTAACCTCAGATCCCAGGGAGCTTGCCTCAACGTCTGTAGTTTGGGCCTGCCATGCCCTAGGCCCTAACCCTAGCCCAAGCTTGGTTTTTCACACTTCCATCTTCAAAGTCCTGGTCCACAAGCCCTCCAGATAGGGTACACTGGAGCCACAGTGCAGGACTCTTTCTTCCCTTCAGAAGGAAAATAGGCCGTCTGGAGTAGCACACAACCCCCAGAATTGGAGAAAGCTGCATGAAAACAAAAAGCCACCCCCACTTCTGGAAGCTGGCTCTGGACATTAACACACAATCTGTCTCTCAGCCTGGTCAGTGACCTCCAGTCAGACGCCAAGTAGCTGGTGACTGAGTCAGCAGATCGGACCTGCCATGACCATAGGCCCTAAGCTTAACCCTAGGTTGAGTTTTCAGGCATCCATACCCAGAGCACTGGCTTGAAACTCTCCATTTCAGGAACCCTAGATCCATACAGGCAGATTCCACCTGTCCCACAGATTGATACCATACTATTTGGAGCTGCACAGATACCTCCCCCCACCCTGCCACAGGAGAAACCTCCATGGCCTCAGGAGGCTCCTGACACATTCAGTATCCCTAGAAAACAAATTTTAGTCTGAGAAAATGCCTGACTCTCCCTACCTTCAGAATCTGGGGACCTAGACTCAGCATCTGCAGATCAGGGATCCATGCCCTAGACCGTAACCATAAACATAGCTTGGGTTTTCAGGCTTCCATCCCCAGAGTCCTTGAACATAAGCCCTCCAGACTGGGGACACCGGAACCACACCACAAGACATTCCCTGCCCTCCAGATTGAATCCATGGCCCATGGATCTGCAGAAAACCCCT
This sequence comes from Pteronura brasiliensis, assembly GCA_004024605.1. NCBI lineage: Eukaryota > Metazoa > Chordata > Mammalia > Carnivora > Mustelidae > Pteronura > Pteronura brasiliensis. Next base: position 7,668 of record PJEN01025837.1, on the reverse strand, counting down.
TGATTAGGGGAAACATGCACGGATCAGATGATACCCCACTTTTGCACATCAGCCTGGACACTAATGTGCAGTCCAGCACAACCTGAGTCACATCCTTCAATCAGACACCGGGACAACTGGTCCCAGAGCCAGAAGTTCAGACCTGCCATGCCCCAAGGCCCTGATCCTAACCCTAGATTGAGTTTTCACGCATCCATACCCAGAGTCCTGCTCTCAATCCCCTGCACATGGGGGAACCCTGAGCCATACATCAGACCTCCACCTGTCCCACAATGAAACTTTGCTATATAGAACTGCACAAAACCACAGAGCAGGAGAAACCTCAATGTCCTCAGGAGGCCACCGCAACATATGGCAACCCCAGATGTCATAAATTCTTGTCTAAATGAGAGCCTAACACGCACCCTAACTTTAGATCCTGGGGAGCTGGTCTCAGCAACTGCAGATCAGGCCTGCCATGCCCTCAGCCCTAACCCAAACCTTAGCTTGGGTTTTCAAACTTCTTTCTCCAGAGTTCTGGCCCAAAGCCTTCCAGATTGCGGACTCTAGAGCCATACCATAAGACTCTCCCTGCTTTCCAGAAGGACACCATGCCTGATGGAGGTGCACAATACCCCCAGATTAGGAGAAAGCTGCAAGAAACCCCTAACCACCCCCATTGATGGAAGCCGGCCCTGGACACTTATGCACATTCTGTCCCTCAACATGATTACCGACCTCAAGTCAGCCACATATGTAACTGGCATCAGAGTCATCATATTAGACCTTTTATGCCTCTAGGTCCTAACCATAATCCTTGGTTGAGTTTTTAAGCATCCATACCCAGAGATCTGCTTTCGAATCCCTCCATATGGGGCAACCCTGAGCCATACAACAGGACTCCACCCATCTCCCCGAGCATGAAACCACAGTACGTGGAGCTGCACAAAACCCCCACAGTATGTGGAGCAGCACAAAACCCCCAGAGCAGGAGCTGCACAAAAACCCCATGATGCCAGCAGGACCCCACACATTCAGTGGCCCTAGGACACAAATTGTAGTGTGAGCGAATGCCTGACACTTGCCCTAACTTCAGAACCCGGAACCTTGCCTCAGCATCTGCAGATAGGTGATCCATGCCCTAGACCCTAACCATAAAACTAGCTTGGGTTTTTAGACGTCCATCCCAAAGTCTTAGAACACAAGCCCTCCTCTTTGGCGTTTCCAGAGCCACACCACAGGACTCTCCCATCCCTCCAGAATGAAACTGTGCCCTCAGGAGTTTCACAAAACCCCTAGAGTAGGGGAAATTTTCATGACTCCTTATGCCACCCCACATTGTTATGCCACCCTGGACAGTAATGTACAGTCTGACAAAACTGGAGTCCCGTCCTCCAATCAGCCACCAGGATACCTGCCCCCAGAGCCAGCAGATCAGACCCTCCATGCTCCAAGGCCCTAATCCTAACCCTATGTTGGGTATCCAGGCATCCATAACCAGAGCCCTTTCTTGAATCCCTCTGCACAGGGGACCCCTGAGCCACAAAACAGAACACCCCCTGCCCCCCCCGAAAGAAACCTTGTTATTTGGAACTGTGCGAAACCCACCAGAGCGGGAGAAACCTCCATGTCCTCAGGAGGCCACCTCAACATTTGGTGGCCCTAGTCTTCACAAATTCTAGTTTGAGCTAATGCCTGAAAATTGCCCTCACTTCAGATTCTACAGAGCTTGCCTCAACATCTGCGGATCAGGCCTGCTATTCCCTAGGCCCTAAGGCAAAACTTACCTTGTGTTTACACACTTTTTCCCCAAAGTATTGGCCCACATGTCTTCCAGATTGGGGATTTAGGAGTCACACCACAGGACTCTCCCTGCCTCCATAAGGAAACCATGCTTAATAAGCTGGACAAAACCCCAGATGAGGATAAATATGCATGGCTCCTGAAACCACCCCAATGGATGGAAGCCAGCCCTCGACACTAATACACATTCTGTCACTCGTCCTGGGCCCAGACCTCCAATCTGAGACCCACTAACCTAGGTCAAGCAACAGCAGATCAAACCTGATATGCCCATAGGCCCTAATTCTAATACTAGCTTGTAATTCCAGACATCTGTCCCCAGTGTCCTGGTTTCAAATCTCTCCATATGGGAGACCTCTGAGCCAGGAAAAAGAACTGTCCTTGCTGTTTGGAGCTGTGTAGAATCCTCAGAGTAGGGTACACCACCATGGTTCAGGCCACCTCCACTTTCAGAGGACTCACTGGACACAAACCCTCATTTGAGCTATGTTTATAGCCTGAGATATGTTTATAATTCAACTCCCCAGGTCACTCGCCCCAGAGTCAGCTGATTGGACATGACATACGCCTAGGCCCTAAACATAACCTGAGGTTGGGTTTTCAGGAATCCATACCTAGAGTCTTGCCTCAAATTCCTCCATATGGGGACCCTGGAGCTATAAAAAGGAAATCTAGTATCCCTCAGAATAAAGCCTTTCTAATCGGAGCTGTGCAAAATCTCCAGGGCTGTAGAAACCTCCGTGGCCACTTGATGCTATCCCCATATTTTGCATAACTCATGGACACAGACTCCATCCTGAACAAACGCCTGACACTCATCCTAAATTCACATCCCAGGGAGCTTGCCTCAGCGTATTCACATTGGGACAGCCATGCCAGAGGCCCAAACTCTAACCCTAGCTTTGGTTTTTAGATTTCTGTCCCAAGGAGTCCTAGCCCAGAAGACTTCCAGATAGAGAACTCCAGAGCCACAGCATAGGGCTCTGCCTGACCTCCAGAAGAAAATCGTGCTCTATGGAGCTGCACAAAACCTCGAGATTAGGAGATACCTGCATGGCCAACAAGGCCACCACCACTTACAGAACTTGGCCCTAGACACTAATACACATTCTGTCCCTCAGACTGAGCCCCAACCTCTAGTCACCTCCCAATAGCTGGCCCCAGAGTCAGCAGATCAGACCTGATATGCCCCTAGTCCCTAGTCCTTACACTAGTTTGGATTTTTACACATCCATACTTAGAAAACGGCACTCAAAGCCCTCCATATATTGGACCCCTGCGCCATACAACAGGACTCCACCTGTTCCACAGAATAGAACCATACTATTTGAAGCTGCTCAAAACCACCAGTGCAGGGTAACTTCCATGGCCCAAGTAGGCCACCCACACATACGATGGCTCTAGTGGGCACAAATTCTAGTCTGAGCGAATGCCTGACACTCCCTTGCTCTAGAATCCAGGGACCTTGCCTCAGTATCTGCAGATCAGTGATCTATTCCCTATACCTTCATCATAAACCTAGCTTGGTTTTTCAGACCTCTGTTCCCAGAGACTAGAAACACAAACCCTCCACACTGGGGTCTCCAGAGCCAAACCAAAGGATGAACACTGCACTCCAAAAGGAAACCGTGCCCTATGGAGCTGCACGAAACCCTTAGATTAGGGGAAATGTGCATGGCCCCCATACCACCCCACTTTAGTATGCCACCCTGGAGGCTAATGTTCAGTCTGGCACAACTTGAGTCCTGTCCTCCAATCAACCGTCAGGACAGGTGGCACCAGTCAGCAGATTGGGCCTGCCATGCCTGTAGGCCCTAATCCTAACCTTAGGTTGGGTTTTCAGGCATCCATACCCAGAACCCTTCTCTCAAATCCCTCCACAAGGGGGACCCCTGAGTCACAAAACAGAACTCCTCCTGCCCCCCAGAAGGAAACCTTGGTTTTTGGAGTTATGTAAACCTCTCAGAGTTGGATGAAAAAGTCAGTACCCTGAGGCCATGCCCACTTTTTCAAACTGCCCTGGCCACAATCACCTTATTGTGAGCCTTAGCCTTATCCCCATTTTCAAAACAAAAATGGGTAGCTCGCCCCAAAGCCAAGATATAAGGTCTTCTATGCCACTAGGACCTAATCATCACCCTATTGTGAAATTTCAAGCAACCATACCTGGAACGCTGCTCTTGAATCTGTCAATATGGGAGACCACTGAGCCATAAAACTGGACACCACCTATCCCCCAGAATAGAACAAGCTATTTGGATCTGCACAAGAGCCCTAAAGCAGGAGAAAACTCTATGGTCCCACAAGGCCACCACCACGTAAGACAGTTATCACTGACACAAACTCCAGCCTGAGCGACCTTCTGACAATCCCTTAACCTGAGATATCAGGGAGCTCATCTTAGTGTCCAGAGATTTGGTCTGCGACGCCCTGGGCCCAAACCCTAACCCGAGCTTGGGTATTCAGAATTCTGTCCTCAGAGTCCTGCCTCACAAGCACTCCAGATAGGGAACACTGGACTCTGCCTGCCCTCCAGAACAAAAAGGTGCCCTATGGAGATGCATGAAACCCGCACATTAGGAGAAAGCTGCATAAGCCTGAAGCCCTACCATCTCATTGCAGAAGCCAAACCAGGACAGTAATATACATTTGGTCCCTCAGAGTGGGGCCTGACCTTCAGTCAGCCACCCATGTAGCTGGCGCCAGAGTCAGCAGATCAGACCTCCCATGCCCCTAGGCCCTAACCCTAACCCTAGGTTGAGTTATCAGACATCCATACCCAGAGCCATGCTCTTGAATCCCTCCATATGGAGGACACTAGAATCACACAGCGGGACTCCATCTCTCCCCAAGAATGACACCTTGCTCTTTGGAACTTCGCAAAACCCCCAGAGCAGGAGAAACCCCCATGTCCTCAGGAGCCCACCTCAAAATACAGCATACAGCATACAACATACAACACACAGTCGCCTTAGTGGTCACAAATTCTAGACTGAGAGAATGCCTGACCCTCGCCCTAACTTCAAAATCTGGGTACCTCCTGTCAGCATCTCCAGATCGGTGATCTATGCCCTAGACCATAGCCATAAACTTAGTTTTGGTTTTCAGACTTCAGTCCCCAGATCTTTGAACATAAGCCCTCCAGTTTGGGGACTCTGGAGCCACACAACAGGACTCCCCCTGCTCTCCAGAAGGAAACCATGCACTATGGAACTGCACAATACCCTGGATTAGGGGGAACGTGTATGACCGCCAATGCCTTCCCACTTTCATACACCACCCCAGACAGTAATGTTCAGACTGACACAACCTGAGTCCTGTCCTCCACCCAGCCATTGGAAAAGCAGGCCTAGAAGCCAGCAGATCAAGCCCCGAAACCCCAAGCCTAACACTACGTTTGTTTTCAGGAATCCTTATCCAGAACCCTGCTCTCAAATCACTTTATGGAACCTCCTACCAAATGCCCTGACGCATTGGGAATGAGGCTTGGGCAAATGACTGCAGTATTTGAGAAAGCCATTCCTTGGGATTTTTGAAAGCCAGATCCCAGGAAGCAGGCAAGCAGCAAGACGTCATCTTTCTGTATCAGATGTCTCCAGCCATGTAACTCTGGTACTGGACTACACTAGAATGTGGGCGCCTTGTTGAGGAGTTCCAAATTCTGTTGGGGTCTGTGGTCAAAGAAGCGACATCACTTCTTGAGATCACCTATCCAAGTCCACCCTGGATTATCACCTACACAAACAGTGCTTTGGGTTGTTGTCTGCTCATCTCCTTTCTGCATACAAAACCACATCTGTACATAGGGACACCAACACACCTCTCTCCACCGATCCCCAAGGAAGGGCTGAGTGCAGCCAGGGCCCCACTTGGCTTCAGACATACTCTCCAATCTTACCTGTTTGTGTCCCTGGATAAGCCATTATCCCTGTCAGGGGTGATCTGCATCTGATCTGTACAATGAAGATGATTCTAGCATGGACTTCCTCCAGATGTCCATAGTCATATGTGGAATAATGTCTATAACATTTTAAAGAGTGTTGTCACATGTAGGACATAACTCCAAGCACATTTTCCTCCTCTTGTCACTTTGTCTTACTCTGCTACTCGTTAGATACCACCCTACAGTCCCTAATGGTGTGTGTGTGTGTGTGTGTGTGTGTGTGTATACACAATTGTTCCTGTGGGCACACATCTGTTCATTAGTGCTCACATTCTGGAGTCCCAGAAGGTGACAGTCCCATTTGCAGAGAGGTGGGCCATGGTTTCTCAAGAATTTAAGCATTCTAATTTTCAAAGAAAACCCTACAAAAGGGATTGAAGTCTAAGCCTTGATGGTCAGAATCCACCCTTGCTACTAGAGACTACATATCCTGTGCAGAGAGCTATTACCTCCTTTCCAATGGGTGTCATGTGGATAGGGGTCCACTCAGTGGGTTTCCATGACCTGGGATCCCCTCAGAGAAGATCTTACGGGAATGCCACCTGTCTTCGATATCAATGCTCACCCTCAACCTGAAGCCTTCTCCATATCTCTAGCCCCTGCCTTCAACACAACATTTTCCAGAGCCCTCAAGTTATTGGATGGATGCATCCAGGGCCCCAAATTTGCGTACACTCACAAAGATCTGGGTTCATGCCTGCTTCAGCTTTCTTACCGTCTGTGATTCTGTGCAAGGCACGAATCCTGCAGGGGTCTTTACCTTCTCCTCCCAGTGGTTCCCTGAAAACACATATCCGGTTTAAACATCTTTGTAACCCTGTCGGTTCGAATGTGGTCTGAACTTAGAGATTCTATCCATTCCACAGAACATGGCCACATGAGGAAAAAGCGCCATCTGAAATTTAGTTCTAAAATCTCATTCTCATCCCTATGTTGCCACTGACCCATGTTCTCTCTCGGATCCTCACCTTGGAGTACAAGCCCCTATGTTGAGCCCTGACACACACATGAGCATGCACCCTAGCAATGAGAGCCAACAACAGACAGAAGAACTCAGGTCTTTTGTGATGGACTGACTTCTGCCAACACCACTAAATGAGCTCAGGTTCTCAGGGAAGTGGGTCCTGCCTTGGTGTTGGAAACAGCACCAAAGAACTGATGGGGTCTGACAGGACCCTCTAGCTGTACACTGCTTGATTGCTGTACTTATAGTCTCCTGTGAGACTGTGAGACTGTGTTTCTTGTTTAAGCCACCAAGTGTGGGGTAATATGGTCATACAGTACTAGGAGCAGGGTACTGATACTGTCCACCTGCCCCAGGTCGTGTTCCTCCTCCCTTTCCTCTCTGCTCCCACCTTCAGCTTCCTCCAATCACCATGGCCTCCTTTATAACCCCCATTCTGGGAACATCTTGTTCTGCTTCCAATCCTCCGCACCGTGGGACCCTCTGTCAGGCTAAATACACTCAGATTTGTGCAGGGCTCTCACCTTCTTTTCCTGCCACAGGAAATATCAATATCATCTCTGATGGCCTTGTCGGACCCCTCACCTGTTGGAGCTCAGGAGCCAGTTGTAGTCTCTTTCTCTTTTCTTATGGAGAAAATGCTTTTTTTCATTCACTATTTCAGTTCATGTTTGTCCATCTGCTCCTCTAGAACCAGAGCTCCTCGAGAAAGAAACTGGTCACCTGATAAGCACTGGAACCAACTGATTTCTCAGGGCCCAGTGGCTGAAGGAAGAGGAAAGAGGATCCAGCCCACCACCGACCAGCTCTATTGTTCAAGCCCAATTGATTTGGTGATGTGTAAGTCCTGTTATTTTCTTTTGTTTCCTACATCAACTCTGTGTTCCATGTCGGACTCAAACTCATGACCTGAGATCAAGTATCCCATGCCCTACGGATTGAGGAAGCCAGGTGCTTCTTTGGTCATTTTCTCTAGGTT
>PJEN01025836.1:0-15568 GCA_004024605.1 Pteronura brasiliensis | reverse complement strand
CTGGGGGAGGTTGGAAGTGCAGCTGGGTTAGATTTATCGAGTCCCCGTTTGGTGGCTTGGTCTCAGTGACTCCACTTTGGGCCTGTGGTTTTCTTTTTAACAACATACATACCTACGACAAAGTTAAATTTCTAAATTATGCACAGTAAGAGATTAACAACAACGACTAGTAAAAAAAAAAAAAAAGGACACTTGTCACAAGATACTGTAATAAAAGTTCTAGAAATGAATGTGCTCTCTCTCAAAATATTTTACTGTCCTGAACTCACCCTTTTTGTGATGACATGAGATGATAACATGCCTGTGTGATGGGATGAAGTTAAGTGAGTGATATAGGCACGGTGACCTAGCATTAGCTTACCCTAGATCAGAAGGAGGATCATCTATTTCTGGACTACAGTGGACTGCAGATGGCTGAAACTATGGAAAAGTGGGGGGGAAACCACTACCTTTACTTGCGATAAGTGTTATAAAATCAAGGGGGGGAGCATCTTCAACAATATATAATAAAGTCAAACCTAGCTCTGTGGGGTCAGGGGAGGGTTCTCTGAGGAGGGGACAATGAAACAGACTGGAGGGAGGAGTAGGACTTAGTAAGTAGAGGTGTGGGTGGGAGGGCAAAGGCTCTGAGGGAGGAAGGGGGTATCTGAGACACAGAAAAGTAGCCAGTGTGATTGCAGGGCAAGGAGCAAGGTTGGGGGTGCGTAGGGGTGGGAAAAACAAGAGGTAGGAAAGATGGGCAGGGACCGGATCTTTCTTTATAAAGTGTAAAGAATTTGTCCTTAATCCAAAAATCATCAAAGGGTTGTAACACAGGCATACGATGTCATCAGACAGGAGTTTTAGGAAGATCCCTTGGGCAGGAATGAGTGGGGGGGGTGGAGTGCAGGAGGAGGCAGTTGTCTGACATAACAAAGAGCTTGTATGGCCCCGAATGGTGGTAATGGAGATGGGGGAAGGTGGATGGAATTCAGAGACATTTAGGAAGGAGAGTAGACATGGGGACTTGTCTGTGGACTGGATGTAGGGGGACACAGGGGAATGGTTCAGCCCCATGGATAAATGGAGGCTAAATTTCCTGAATGAAGCATAGGGGGAGTTCAGAGTGGGGACGCACATGGTCCCTGTAGGTTCTTGCACGTTGTGTTCTAGGCATCTCTGAAACATCCAAACATCTAGACACCACCATCAACTGACAGATTATTCCTTCACCTTCAGGGTGGGTAATTTACAGTGACTAAAGTTGATTTTCTCACCACAATCAGGAAGTAAATGGCAGGGAAAAAACAACCTAGCTGCATTGTGGGCTCTCATCATAAATTTTGTTCAACTCTTTTAGCCATAGTAGAGAATTATCAGGCAAGGGGAGCGTTCAAGGGAACAGAGAAAAAAGGGCTTCTGCTTTATTCTGGTTCTTTAAAGACGGTAGGATAGCAGTCACTGGTTCAGTGCAATTCAACTGAAAACCCCAACACTTTTTTAAAAAAATTTTATTTATTTATTTGAGAGAGAGTGTGTGTGCATACAAGCAGTAGGGAGGGACAGTGGGAGAGGGAGAAACAGATTACCCACTGAGCAGGGATCCAGACGTGGGAATCGATCCTGGGACCCTGAGATCATGACCTGAGCCAAAGGCAGATACTTAACTGACTGAGCCATTCGGGCGCCCCCACAACACTTACTGGACACCTGTTATATGGCAGGTTTACTGGTGAGCGTTGGAATTCCGTCTTTCTCCCAGTCCCTCCCTGGAGAAGACTCAGAAACCATCCCTACATGGTCTGGAGTGGAGAGACCTTTTATCTGACTAGAGGCAAAGACAAAAAAACCAAACCAAACCAAACCAAACCCCTAATCAGGACAAGTAATCAGAGCTAAATTAAATCCACCTGCTAAGGAGGCGCTCCGCCAGCTCTGCCAAGTGATTAGGATTGAATAGAAATATCTGTTTTCTTTTGCCCCCCCTCTTCAACCTCTTTCCAGTGTTGGTTTTTTTTCCCCCCTCTGAAAGTAAAGAGAAGTCTTAACAAGCACCTCAGTGAATGATGTGGAGTTCTCTTTGGAGTTTTCAATTTGGCTGTATTGATTTATAAGGTCTTTTCAATTACTGAATTCTTCTTGGTGGCAGTGCATAGGGCCCGAGTACGTGAGAATCATGCTCTATTGATCCCAGGTACTTAGAAAGAGGGCATTTATGTGTCCGCTTTAGATTGATGAAGTTGCAAATAATGAAGCTTCCCACACAACATTTATTAAATGAAAATCTAGAATTCATTAACACAAGAACTTGTCTTGTATTAGAAAGGAAGTGGGGGGGTGTTGGGAAAAAATAGGGACTACAGTAGTTCTCACGAACATAATATATGAAGCAATTTGAATTCAAGGGAAGGCAATTTGGAATCTTATTAAATTTTCTTCTCTACTTTTATTGTGCAAGCACGGTTGGGTGGCTTCTGGGGAGTCATCGATCAAAACACAGGTACATGGGGAGGTGGGGACTGGAAAAAGAGACCAGTCACCAAATCCTTGCTCTAGTTAAAATGGGGTTGATATTCAGTGCCTAGTATCTGGCCCAAAGCAGGTACTTAAGAAATATGAATGCTAAATGATGAACGAATGAATGGATCAGGATTGGGAGGGACTGTTGAATATTAACTGCGTTTGCCATAGAGGCTGGCATGGGTGTTTAGCTAAGCCCTGTCAGACTCTGTTCCCAATTCATTTCACTCATTCCCTTACACACTCACTCAACAAACATTTATCAAGAATCAACCATGGACAAGGTACTCTGTTAGCACTCTGTTAGTTTCCTAGGGCTGTCCTAACAAATTGCCCCAAATTAGGAGTCTTGGAACAACAGAAATCTATTTCCTTACAGTCCTGGAAGCCAGAAGTCTAAAATTGAGGTGTTGACAGGGTCATGCCCCCCTTTGAAGGCTCAAAGGGAGGGTCCTTCCTTACCTCTTCTGGCTTCTGGTGGCGCTGATATTCCTTGGTTTGTGACCATGTCCCTCCACTCTTGGCCTCCATCTTCCCACAACCATCTTTCCTATATGTCTGTGTCCCTGCATCTCCTTTTCCTTATAAAGACATCTGTTGTTGGATTTGAGGCCCATGGCAACCTAGTGTGACCTTGTCTTAACTCAGCAGCATCTGCAAAGACTCCCCAAATAAGGTCACATGTTCACAGGTGCTGGGTGGGCACGAAATTTGCCGGGAACACTATTCAATGCAATACAAGCACTATCAGGAAACCACTGTGCAGGTTGGTGCCTGCTCCTGGGGGGCTAGCAGCAAGTATAGAGGAAATCAGAGAAACAGACATATTCAGCACATAAACACAAATATATAGGCACCTCCCACCTTACAGTATATGGGGCTGGTGAGCTCGTAGATCTCCTCGAATCCTCCCTGCAACTTGCCGAAGCGGGGATGAAGGGGCCCACTTTTAGAGATGAGGAAGCGGAGGTTCAGAAAGTTGAAGTCACGCATCTGGGTAAACAGTGCCGCCAGGACCAGCTGGTTCCTTTCACATGCTTACAGTGGGGACGTGAGAAACTGCAGCGTCAAGAAGAAAAAGTCACAATCCAGGTGCGTAAGCCTTTCGGAATTTTCAGTGGCCTTTTTTTTTCCCTTTTTGTCTGCCAAGCGATACCATTCCCATCTTAGCAACTGGCCATCTTCCTATCCATGTTGCTTCATGGTAGGCTCCTGGAAGCTCTGCTTGGGCAGTATCACCCCAGTCCCGCTGTGATGGATTAAGTTAGGCATGAGCACCTGACCCACACTGAGTCAGTGCCTTGACTAGGAACATGGAACGGAGGTCAAGCAGTTCGAGCCTCAAGCTTGCCAGTCCCTGAGGTGGAGGAGGTACGTGTCTGGAATGGGTAACCGCCTCCGGTGCGGGCTTGGAAGGTGAGGAGAGTGGTCTGCAGTGAGAGAGCAGAGGAAATGACTCCCATAATCCAGCCATATTGTGCCCTTGAGTTTTCTGACTATCCTGATGACAGACCTCCCATTTTCAGAGCTTGAAAGGGTTTCTGTTACTTGCAACCAAGAATCCTGCAGCAAGGGACAGAAACTCCCCCCCACCCCAGACATCCAACAGTAGCTTAAAACTGTGTATGGGAGTATGGGCAGTAACTCCCCTCATGATCACAAGATGGCTGCCGTAGCTCCAAGAATCACATCTTCAGACAATAGTGTCCTAAACCAGGATGAGAAGACAAGTAGAGCAGGAAAGGAGTTTTCCCCTGCATGTACCTCTCTTACTGGGAGGAAGAGGGCAGATTATTTCCTGACAGCTTCTCAGCAGATTTCCCTGATGTGTAATTGGTTAGTTCTGGGCGACCTGCCCATGTTCAGACCAATCACTGAAAGAGGGGGAAATGGGCATGCTGTGATTTGTTTGGACAAATCTTATTTCATCCTCCGGAGCTGAACATATTTGTTCAATAGTGCAAAATCAGAGTAAGGAAGGAAGGAGTAAGGAAGAAGGGGATGGATGGACTGGTACTGGGATGGTCATAAATGAACTACTCCATGAGTCCTAACTAATAAGCTATCCATAATGCTTTTCTCAACCTGTGATATTCACTTAAAATACTGCGACCATCTTTCTCTTTTGTTAAGTATACAAAGTGCAGGATTGTCCCCATTATGCTACAGAACAGTGATTCTTAATGTAGGTGGTGCATCCAGTGATCTCTGCTGTCTGATACCCTGTTGCCCTGGCAACAGCCCATCCTCTGAGCCAGGTGTCAAGGACAATTGTGTCTCTGCCTTCCTTTTCTACTTCTTTGTTAAAGACTATTTTTCTCGCTCAGATAAGACTCAAGCTTCCGGAAAGAACCCTCTGCTTTCTCCCTCCTCACAATATCCCCTCCTAACCATTTCTGAGGCCTCTGAGGAGGGACAGCAGACACCAAAGTCTTGGCCAGGGCATTCAGGGATCATGGAGAGAGAAGATGCACAGGGCTTTAAGGGAGGAAACCTAAATCCGGTGATACTGGGTACCCATGAGGGAATCCTCGGCCTTAAAGTGACAGAAGTAAGTACGTAGCACAAGCTGACGAGAGCGTTGCTCCTTTGAACTCCATGTTCCTGCCAGCCTCGGGAAGGGAGGGCAGAAGTGGTATGACATCGTGGCTGAGCACTGACTTTGACCTTGGGATGACCTAGGTTTGGAATCCTGCTCTGCCACGTAGAAGCAGATTGCTTCATCTCCAAGATTCTCAGTTTCCTCGCTTGCAGAATGGGTGTGATCACGTCTGCTCCACAGGCTATGGGGCAGTCAGAGACAATGTGTGTAAAGTGACTGGTGGAGAGAGGCTGGAACGTGGAAGGTGGCCACGAAATGCTACTGCTGCTGCTGCTGAAAGAGTTAAAACATAAAGACATTCTACCAGTGACGGGTTCCTCTCCTTGCCCCCCGCCCCCAATTCTCTGTGTAGGGGAAGGATGATGGACTGCCCTTCAACTTCCTAGTCTGCAAAGAGGAAAAATAAGCACATGGGACAGTGTATGGGAAACATCCAGAATGTTGTAAGCACTTGGTAAACATGAGCAATTATACTTAGTATTACTGCTACCTTCACTAGTCTGATGTTTCTGTTTTTTAAGATTTTATTTATTTAGAGAGAGAGCCTGGATGCGAGTGGGGGAGGGGTAGGGGAGAGGGAGAGAGAATCACAGGCTGTCTCTGGGCTGAGGGCAGAGACTGAGGCAGGGTTCCGTCTCACTGAGATCATGACCTGAGCCAAAATTAAGAGTTGTTTACCTGACTGGGCCACCCAGGCGCCCCTCATCTGATGGGTCTTTATGCAATGGTTTGTTTAGTGCCTCCTAGGAGCTGTACCCCATGCTTAGTTCTGAGGGTTTAGCAGTGACCCCAACAGGCCACAGGGATGTGCCATCCCAGCTAGGGGCTGAGACATTCACCTCTGATTAGAGACATCTGTGTGTGCCTTTGCACAGAGCTCTCCCTTTAGCACCCCGGAATCCTGGAGCTGGGAAGGGAGCAAGGATTGGGATGGATGAATGAGTAGGAGTACTAATTCCGTCCGGAAGAAGTGAGAGCCACGAAATGCAAAGGGACATTGGGATGTTGAATTCCCACTGTTGCAGCGGCAGCAAGGGGCAGAAGCTCTTTCAGACAAGGCTTCCACAGCCCCAAGTGATGGTTACATGCATCCAGTTCAGTGGGTAAAATAAGCCCAGGCTTGCCCTTCTGAGACTGTGGCTCTTTGGGCTAGGACACGTGAACAGTGTTTGGTGAGCTCTGGGAGCCAGGACCCACTGGACACTCCCTGGCTGCTTGACTAAAATAGGCAGGCAAGGCTGGAAGGATGATGGGGAAATTCAGGAAAAGAGAGCACTGGCCTCTGCTTATGTTTGATTCTGGCTTAGTACTCTAAGCATGGCTCTGGAGCCAGAATGCCTGGGTTTGACTCCTTGCTCCTCCCCTAACCAGCCCTGCAACTTTAGGGAAGCCACTTGACCTCTCTGAGGGTCAGTTTCTTTGCCTGCCAAATGGGGATGAGAATTGTACCTACCTCACAGGGTTGCCATGAGGATTAAACGAGGCAATGCATGTGCGTATACTGGTTATCTCATTAGATCTGTTTGACAAGCTTATGGGGCAATGCAGTATCTCTGTGACCATTTCACAGATGGGAAAACTGAGTCTCAGAGAATTCTTTAAGGGTGATAGCTGGGTGATAGCTGTCTTTATCTGTCTAGTACCTATTAAGTCTTTAACAAGTGGTGATATCACATATTCTAGGTATGTGACCATTGATCGGGTTCATTCAGTAAGCACTGAAAGATCTTGACTCCAAACCTCATGCTCCATGTGAATGACTCAGTGGAATGGGGAATGTCAGGTGGCTAAGAACTATGCTTGTCCATCAAGTGGTGAAGATGCAGGTAAGAATCACAGCTATCGATCGAGCCCTGCATATGGGCTGGACACTGTGCCAAATGTTACATACATTCTCATGGGATGCTCAAGGTCACCCTATGAATGAGTGTGATTGTTTACTACCATTTCATAGATGAATAAACTGAGCATAGTAAAGGTTAAAGAGACTGCGAGAGGTCTCCCTTTGGTGGTACCAGAGCTGGGATTCCCACTGGTCTTGTTAGATACCAAAGTCTGAGCACCTGGCTATACCACACTGCCCAGAGAAGGTGAACGCCTCCTCCAAGGTCATACAACAAGCCGCGGTGCCCTAAGGCAGGACTAGGACTAGGCTGCCTTTCCTCAGTCCTGACTTCGCCGCCGCTCAGCCCTCCCTTGTGCAGACTGAAGCCCATCTCACTGTGTCTGGAATCCCTTCAAAGCCCCAGGGAAGGACAAAAGGAGGAGTTGGGGTGGGGGTTTCAGCTGTTCCCTTCAGACCCCTGCTGTGGTCGAGTAATTTTCCGGATTGGATCCAATTTCCAGCCAGAGCTGAAATGTGTCAGGCACTCGGCAGCAACAAGCCAAGCCTGACTGCATGGGGTGGGAATGGAGGGGGCTGCTGATTTGCCAGTGGTGTACGATTACCAGCAAACTGTCAGAACATGCCAGCTTCGGGAGGTGGCGTCAATGATGGCTCCATGTCCAGGCCAGTTAGGTGGAATGGAGTGTGGGGGTGGGGGGCATTCCCTGAAACCCCTTCGATTGCCACAAGTGGGGACTGGTTGCCTTCCCATCTCAGACACAGAAGGCAGCAAAAGAAATGGGGAAAAAAGGTGCATTTGGTGTCTTTGTGGGCTTGTCGCCCGTGGGCTTCTGGAACAGAATGATCGTATGTGCACAGGAGGCAGGACAAGGTCACGGTTAGGAGCAGGGCTTTGGAGGCAGAGCTGGGTTGATGTAGCTGGGCGACTTGAGATTATTTATTTATAAAATAAGAATTTGTTTCTTTGTGTATAGAATAATAACAATAATGCTCATCTTTCTTGTAGACTTGTCAGGTAATCTAAAGGAGTGAGTGAATGCTGATAACAGCCTTCAAAAGGGGCTTAGCACTTTGTAAATGTTCAATACAGAGCAGCTATGAGGGCCTGGGGCCACGTCTGCCCTCTCCCCACTCCCCTCGTGCTCATCCCTGATCCCCTAGCCCTGGCCACTCATCAGATACTTAACAATTTCAACAGGATGGCTATTTAGTTTAGTCTCCCAACAGAAGCTCTTTCAGTAGCTGAATTGTAACAGAGCTTTGTTGCTTGCCTAACTAGGTCCTTATGTTCTTCCTGTCCCATTTTCAAGAGCAATAAATGGTGGTGGTGAATCCTTCTTCCACCATTTGTAAGCTGCATGTGACCTTGGGCAAGTGACCCTGGGCAAGTAGCTTGCCTCCCTACTCAAAAGTGACTAGTAGTTCCTCTCCCTAAGGGCTACTGTGAAGGTTATTTATTTATTTATTTTTAAAGATTTATTCATTTATTTTAGAGAGTGGGAGCATGAGCATGTGTACACATGCAGGTGGGGTCAGAGGGAGAGGGAGAGAGAATTCTCAAGCAGACTTCCTGCTGAGCACAGAGCCCAGTGTGGGGCTCAGTCTCATGACCCTGACATCATGACCAGAGCTGAAACCAAGAGTCAGCAGCTTAACCAACTGTGCCACCCAGGTGCCCCTGCTGTGAAGTTTAAATGAAGTTTACACTGATTTAACTGTGTGTGTGTGCACGTATAGGTATACACACATGCATATTCATGGGTATGTACATGTGTGTTTATATAAGTACATGCAAAGACAGTGCATAGTAGATTGTTCCTACCTAGTGTGGATTGGATCCAATTAGGACAGCAAGCCAAAATCTGCGGCCCTGTGTTTCTCATCCCCTGGGCTGCCCTGCGTGTCTGGACAGAGCGAACATTCACTTAGTCTGCAGTCAATTCCGTGATCGTCCCTGAGTACCTGTTGTGTGCTAGACATTGTGCGGGCTCTCCGTGGTGGCTGCAGAGGTTTGCTGCTCAGATCTCCCTCTGAGGGAGCTTCGCTGACCTACAGCCTTCCACTTCTGTGTCTGTGAGTCCACCACGATGTGCATGCTAGACTGCTTTTCCCCAGGGCTTCCAGTCAAAGACTGAGTGCTCAGGATAACAGGGCCCAGCCAGTCCTGCTCAACACGGGACACTCTACATTCATTTCCTGAGGCTGCTATAACAAATTGCCACAAACTGGTTGGTGGGTTCAAACAACCGAAATGTATTCCCGTACAATCCTGGAGGTCAGAAGTCTGAAGCTGAGGTGTTGGCTATACCCCTCAGGAGGCTCCAGGGGAAAAGCCTTTCTTGCCGGATTTAGGGCCCACCTGGAGATACAGGTAAGCTCCCCCCAGCCCCCACCGATCTCAAGATCCTTAATTACATTTCCAAAGACCCCCCCCTTTCCAAATAAGATAATGTTCACAGATTCCAGGGATTCAGTGTGGACATTTTGTGGGGGGGCTGTTTTTCAGTCTCCCACACCCTGCAGGAGGCTACTTTTGCTCAAGGACTCCCTATTTTTTTCTGGCTGAGACCGTTTCAGCACAAGCATCTGCTGTTCCAGTCCTTGCTGTCCTTCCTTCTCTGACAGGCATCAGACCTGGAGTTTGGCCAGAAGTCTCTCCTGTCTGCCTTGCTCTCCCTTCCTTCAGATTTGACAGACATTTCCTTCAATAATTGCACATCGAATCATTGAATCCTTTCTTGGCATCTGCTTCTTGGAAGACCCAAAGCTAAGTGCTTTCTCTTCTACTTCTCATGGGGTCCTGGGATCCCTGTGCCCAGAGAGAGAAAGGGAGAGAGAGAGAGAGAGAGAGATTACTAGGATGGCATCTTAGCTTGTTGGCTCATTGATTTGGTGACCATGTGGGATACAGTCAAGATCAAAGGTTTGAGTCCCATCTGGGTATGTTAACTTAGTCTGGTTGTTTGGCCGTGGTGTCTGCACCCTCTTGTAGTGGACATTTATACCTTTGTCTGACTAGTCTTCTTATTCTCCAGACAGAGCTTCCTGGGGGCTTCTGTTCCTTCTCCTCCTCCCTGACTCCACCCACCGACATGGAGTTGACAAAGGGGAGGGCATCTTCTTTCATCCTTAGCTGATGATTGGTCTGGGAGTGGGCACATGACCCAAGCCAGAGAATCAGAGCTCTTCCCTTGGAACCAGAGCAGGAAAGGATGAGAAGACCCTAGCCCTCCACGGTTCACAGAGACAGAGGCTGTGCACCCAGGAGCTGCTGGGGTGGCCTGCTGTGATCGTGATGGAGACAGCTACCCCAAAAGAATTCAGCTGTCAGTGCAGAGGCAGTCAGAGATGAAAGGGAGAGAGAGAGAAAGAGAGAGAGAGGAAAATAGAGACTGGAGCACTGAGCCACTCCTGTGCTTTTGGTCAGTTTCATGAAGGCAGCCCCACCCCTGCCCTTCCCACCAGATGGACATATGGACCAGTTAATTCCCTTTTAGCTTACACTGGTTTTATCACTTGCTCCCGGAGGAGGCCCTGACCAGTATAATCTCCTTAGGAATTCCTGTCTTTGACCCCCCAAAGGAGGAGGTGAGAGTATGGGTTTCTCAAGAACAGATTTATTGAGGTACAATGGATTACAATGACTTGCTCATATTTAAGGTGTATGATTTTATGAATTTTGACACATTTACACCCACAAATCCATCACCACAACCAAGATAGTGAGCCTATCCCTCACCCCCAAAAGTGTCTTTGTGCCCCTTTGTCCTTTCTCTCTGCCCTCCCCAAGGAAGTCTCCCACTTCCTCCCAAGGAACCACCTGGTTTGCTTTTTGCCACTGTTGACTGATTTGCATTTTCTAGAACACTGTGTAAATAGAATGATACGGTATGTGCTTCTTTTGTTTGCCTTCTTTCGCCCCTCATCATTATTTGAGATTCATCCATGCTGGTGTGTGCAATAACGCCAACACACTTTCACAGGGTTTATTTTTGTGAGGCTCGAATGAAGTCAATAGGCATGAAAAATACTTTTTAAATAAGAAAGGCACATAGTTGCTACATGGGATCATTCTTAAGCTACCTCCTGCCTAAAATATCTTTCCCCCTTCCCACTTCTTTGCCTGGTGAACCCGTTTTCATCACCTCCCCGGGGATACTCACCCCCAACTACTGTGAGTATTGGCAGCTCATAGCTCACAGCTACCCCCTGCGCCACTGGACTGGCTTTGTTGGTTGAGAGCTGCTTCCCCTGGGAGGTTGCCCTCTTCCCGCAGAGGCAGCTGGCAGCCAATGACTAACTGATCAAGGTGGAACAGAGGCTGTGGTTCAACTCACGCTCTCAGGCTCCCCGTGGGATGAGTGTGAAGCTAGAACCCAGCTGAGACCACATCTTTGCTTAGCTCCCCCTCAGCCTGCCCTATGCTGCCTCCCTCGCTGCCTTTACTTCCTTAAGAAATCCCTTGCACAAATGCCTGGCTCAGGGTTTGCTTCTAAAGCGTCCACCCTAGGACAGTTGGGACTAGAAGTGGCCCTAGGAAACCAGTGCTAAGCTTGGGATCCTGGACTTGGAGCACTTGCTGCCTTAAGGGAAAGGAGGAACCCATCACTGGGGGTAGCTGGAGTAGTGATGGTTTCTGGCTTGGTGTCTAGCAGGATAGTTGCTCAGATGCACCTGTGGTGACCTAGGATGGGTTATAGCAAGAGGTGTGATAACGTGTGACATGTCTCTGGCATTTGAAAGGCATGGGGGAGGAGTGCCTAGCCGGCTCAGTCGGTAGAACATATGACTCTTGATCTCAGGGTTGTGAGTTAGAGGCCCTTTGGGTGTAGAGATTACTAAAAATAAAATCTTTTAAAAAAAGACATGGGGGAAAATAATAACTCTAAGAATTATAAAGGTGAGTGACTGTTGATAAGTTCCCTTGAATCACTGGATTCATGGAACAGAAAAAACAATAGGTTCTGATCTATTCGTTGTAATTTAAAGCCAAATGTGAGAATCTGAGAAGTTCCTTAGGAACATTTAAAGGGACTGAGCTGAGGACCGGGCAAAAGACTCACTCGTGAAAGTTATGAACCTCAGAGAAGGATGACTTCTCAGCTTGGCAGGTCTGCTGTGTCAGAGTCAGTGTCCTGACTGGGGGGATAGGGACCTGGGATGAAGATATTTGGGAAGATGCACCAGAAAGCCTCAGATCCCCCAATCTTCCTGAGCCCTCCGAGCCTCCAGAAGCAGCCACCTCCCCTTGTTAGAAGACATCAGCTTCCCTTTGCTTGAAAATTATGTAGAACTCAAGCAAGACAGCTCTCTACAGGATAATGTGTTCCCTTGCCAACATATGCCTATCCTTCCTGTTTGGACATCAGACTCATAAGAAAGGTTGAGTACCAGCATGGCTTTGCCACAAACGTGCTGGATCTGCCTAAGGAAGGAGAGATCAGAAACTCCAAAGGACTTGCAGAACCTGGAATTAAGAGAGAGTGGTTTAGCGTGGCTCCTGAGGGTGCTGCACCAAAGGGGCAAGATGGAGAGTCTGTTGCTATGGGCACTCTTCCTGGTCTGGTTAAATAGAATCTAACTTCCTGTTAAGTACCTCAGGTGCCAGTACTGATTTGCTGATGGGAGGCTTAGAAAACTGGCTTACATTGAGTAAAATAGAGATGGCAGACTAGAGGAAGGGATAAGGAGGCTCAGAGAAGTGGAAATGCTAGAGGGGAATCTATTACTTAAGATCAGAAAATCATCAGAAAATCACTGAGATTCCAGAAAAGGCCACAAAAGGCCTGGTGGACCCTCCTTTTACCAAAGCTGTAAGGAACATGCTGATGAGGGAGCACCTTGTCATTGGGAAGCTCTGTGATGGGGGCCTCTTCTGAGAATGGGGCTGGCAGAGATGCTCCCTCAGAACTGGCATCCTAGTAACAACAGGAATGATGGGATTTGGGTGTGGCAGAGGCCACTTGGCAGCATTTAACCATCAGAAGCAAGGAGGGCACAATGACCGTCATGAGCAACAAGCCAGAATGGCAGCCTGGGGGGCTTGATTTGTTGGAGTCTGTGGAGATGACTGATGGAGCAGACATCTGTCCTGGGCGTACAGGACAGATAGGCAGCCAACAAGTGTGTTGCTATATATTCATAATCAAAGATGATCAAGAATGGATGAGCAGAAGACTAAAGTCAGTTATCCCCGAGGAAAACCGTGATCCTCATGTCTACACTTGAAGCTGGTTCCCAAAAAGTTCCCATAGACTGAGAGAGAGGACACAGTCTCTGTGAGAAAGGACATTGCAACATCACAATAGGGATTTACCTAGTTCCTCCCCAGAAGAATGACCTATGGCTGTTTACTCAGATATGTGCATACTGGGATAGTAGGCACAATAATGGTCTCCTCCAAACTACCTCCACCAGGATGTTCATGCTGTAATCCCTGGACCCTAGGAATACATTACATTACATTACATTAAAAAAGGGACTTTTAAGATGTAATTAAGATTCCAGATTTTAAGATGGGGAGATTATCCTGGATTATCCAAGTGGGTCCAAACTAATCACATAAACCCTGGAAAGCAGAAAGCTTCCTTTAGCTGGCAGCAAGGGAGAAGGCAGAAGGAAAGGAGAAGGCAGAGGGATTCAACGCATGTGGCCCCCTTCCACCATTGCTAGAAAGGAGCCACATGAAAGCATTTAAAAAAAAAAAAAAAAGTGGCCTCCAGGGGTGAGGACTGACATCCAGCAAATAAATAGGATCTCAGTTGTACAACCACAAAGAACTGAGTTTGGTCCAAAACATGAATCAATTTGGAAGCAGATTCATTCCCAGAGCCTCCAGAAAAAGATCCGGCCCACCCAACACCTTGATTTTACCCTTAAAAGACCCTAAGCAGAGGACCTGTTGAGTCATACCACACCCAGACTTCGGAGCTACAGAACTGTAAGAATAAGAGGATGTCATTCCAAGCCATCAAGTTTGTGGTAATGTGTTATGGTAGTGTTTAATTAATACAGAGCATTAATGCAGGTCCGTTGAGGGTTGTTAGATATAGGATATGAGTTGACGCTGATGTGCAAAGACCCACAGCATTGCTGTGCCTCCCATGTTGGAGTGGTGGCATATGGAGGCCAGGTAATACATGGAGTCCTCTACTGGCTTCATCTCCTAGGGTTTGCATGGGTGATAGACCGAGGCAATGGCTTCCAGACCATCAGTGGGTATTCCCTATTTCCAAAAGTACAATGGGAATAAATGTGCTTAATTGTTGGCATAACTGTCACATTCATGTGGGTTTTTTGACCAGTGAAATAAGAGTGATTGTAGTTGGAAAGGCCAGGGGGAGGCCCCTGAAACTGCTCTCTCCGAGCCAAGAGAATAAGTAAAAAAATATTCCAATCTAGGGGGAAGATGGCAATAAATACCACCCCCCATGGGTTCGTAGAAAGCACAAGTGTTGGTCTGAACAATTCTTTTCTAACTAGTTAGTCTGGGTCCTGCAAAGACCAGGCAGTCACGGTTGATGATAGTGGATAATCTCAAACGCAGTCAAGTGGCAGCCCCAATCTTATTGCTGGGCTGGTCGCAGGATCTTTGCTGGAGGAGAATATTGCAGGCTCTGCTGTGAAGACATCCAGCTACTGATCCGGTGAATGCCTTCTTTTCAATGCCTGTCAGGAATGAGGATTCAAAGCAGTCTCCACAACTGTGGGACAGATAGGGTGGGACAGATCAATTCCTTTCTCTGGGGCTACGTTAAGTCTCCAATTCGCTGCTTCAGTATAGTCCAAAGGAACTTGGAAGCCCTAGAAATTCTGCAGAATGCCCCATAGGTCTACTACATTGATGACTTTGTGTTGTTAGTTCATCCGATCTGATGAACAAAAAGTGTTAAGTATCCTGGATGCTTTGGTAAGACAAATTTGTTCCAGAAGGTGGGAGAGAAAACCTATTAAAATTCAGGAGCTTTCCATATCAGTGAAGCTTTCAGGGGTCTAGTGATCCAAGATGGCCCGGTACACTCCCTTGTAAGTTGAGGACAAGTTATTGTACTTTGCCTCTTCTACTGCTGAAAAAGGAACACAATGCTTGTTGGGCCTCTTTGGGTATTTGAAGACAGGATATTCTGCACTTGAAAATAATTCTCCGGCACCATTATTTTTTTTAATTAATTAATTTATTTTTATTTTTTATAAACATATATTTTTATCCCCAGGGGTACAGGTCTGTGAATCGCCAAGTTTACACACTTCATAGCACTCACCATAGCACATACCCTCCCCAATGTCCATAACCCCACCCCTCTTCTCCCAACCCCCCTCCCCCCAGCAACCCTCAGTTTGTTTTGTGACATTAAGAGTCAATTATGGTTTGTCTCCCTCCCAATCCCATCTTGTTTAATTTATTCTTCTCCTACCCTCTTAGCCCCCCATGTTGCATCTCCACTTCCTCATATCAGGGAGATCATATGATAGTTGTCTTTCTCTGATTGACTTATTTCGCTAAGCATGATACCCTCTAGTTCCATCCACGTCGTCGCAAATGGCAAGATTTCATTTCTTTTGATGGCTGCATAGTATTCCATTGTGTATATATACCACATCTTCTTTATCCATTCATCTGT
>PJEN01025835.1:0-15575 GCA_004024605.1 Pteronura brasiliensis | reverse complement strand
AATCATGGGGAGAAAGCCTTGAGTTCCGTGCTTTGCTTTCTCCTCCTCTGGAATTCCGCCACTCTCCTTGGTATTGGAACTGCACTCCTTGGTAGGTGAACTTGGTCCTGGCTGGATTTCTTGTTGATCTTCTGGGGGAGGGGCCTGTTGTAGTGATTCTCAAGTGTCTTTGCCCCAGGCGGAGTTGCACCGCCCTTACTGCAGGCCAGGCTGAGTAATCCGCTCGGGTTTGCTTTCGGGAGCTTTTGTTCCCTGAGCACTTTCCGTAGAGTTCCGGAGGACGGGAATGAAGATGGCGGCCTCCCAGTCTCCAGCCCGGAGGAGCCGAGAGCCCCGGGCCCCACCCCTCAGTGGGTCCCCAGAGAACAGCGCCCGATTACTCCTGTCTGCCTGGCCTCTGGCCGCGCTCCGAGCTCACCGAGCCTGCTACCGGTTCAAGGTAACCCCGAGCTGTGAGCTCACGCCGCGGCTCTGTCTCTGTAGCTGGCTTCCCCGTTCTAATACCTGTAAGCTCTGCGACACTCAGAACCCTGATCCTTCTGTGACCCTGCGGGACCTGAGGCCACACTGACCCCGGGTGGGCTTCACCCCGGTTAAGCCTGTGGAGCGGTGTCCCTCAGCAGAACAGACTTTTAAAAGTCCCGATTTTGTGCTCCGTTGCTCCGCCGCTTGCCGGGAGCCAGCCCCTCCCACCGCGGTCTATCTTCCCGTCGCTCTGGATTCACTTCTCTGCCAGTCCTACCTTTCAGAAAGTGGTTGATTTTCTGTTTCTGGAATTGCTGTTCTTCTTCTCTTCGATCTCCCGTTGGATTTGTAGGTGTTTGCAATCTTTAGATAAGCTATCTAGCTGATCTCCCACTACCTGAAGTAGTCTCAGCCTGCTACTTCTCCGCCATCTTGACTCTCTTCCCAATCAGGAGATTTTTTTAAAAACCACCTCATTCCAATTACTTTTCTTCCATCTCTCCTGTTGAGGGAACCCAAACTGCACATTCTGTTGTGCAAATCAAAATGACTGATTTTCCCATTGGTCACTTTCCTTCAAGTATCTGATGAGGAGGGTCTCCACATGGTCTCACTTGTTTCAGGGAGTTGATCAAACTTGATTACATAGGACTCATAATTTTAACTGATGTCTTTGAATTTGATATCAAATATAAGAAGTTTACATTCTTCAGAAGTCCTCAAAAGCTGGTCCTCGGAACGGGAGTAATTTGGGAATGAGGAATACATTTCTCATTATCCTTGTCATTATGGATTTTAACAATCCACATGTGAAGTGTTTTGCACTGAGCCTGTGAGGTGAAAAGGTTAAGTTATTAATAATATTATTAAGTTCTGTGGAGTTACAACGCTATTATAAACACATTTATTGATAAAACTAGCATGTTCAGAGTTGGCAGATTTCTGTAGGAAGTCAGGAATATTTAGATTGTGTCAAGTGAAAGCATAAGGAAGGGATATTCAGATGTTGTGAAAAATAGATATTTGGAGTGCTGTGGGTAAAGACGTTGTTAGACTGGTAGATGCTACAATCATTCCTCGTTTCCTACACACATACCTCTGCACAATATATGCTGGCCCTCATCAAGAACCAAAGTCCTCCCCTCCCTGACAGTTTGCGTACCTGGAATGGCCTTGTGACTGGTTTTGACCTAAAGAATGTGGACTGAATACCATTTGTGACTTCTGATCTGAGGCCACAGGAGACAGTCATTGCACCTTCCTCTCCCTGCTTAAAAGGTGTGTCTTTGTATGAGGAACCTTGGAATTAGCCTCCTAAGGGTGAGACCCATAGACTAACAGGGTCTCCCAGCTGAGGTCTCCCAGATGAACCAGACCCTGGTTGAACAGCCACGTAGGTAATCACAGATGAGACAAGCAGAAGAACTTCTCAGGTGAGCCTGGCCTGAACAGAATCATGAGCAAATATGAATGCTGTCTTGGGCCACTCCATTTTGGGGTACTTCCTTAGGCTGTTATTCGAAATGCCAGCGTGCAGCCTGATGTTGAGTAAAAGGACAGAGAACTTATGATCTTATATTTTTTTCCTCTTAAAAGTTCTGTTTAACTTGTTTTTGGCTTTTGGTTAACCGTTGTAAGAAACTGCGTAGTTATGAGAGCTCAGAATTACCAACCTACTGTGGGCGATTCTTTTTTTTTTTTTTTTTAAAGATTTATTTATTTGACAGACAGAGAACACAAGTAGGCAGAGAGGCAGGCAGAGAGAGAGAGGGGGAAGCAGGCTTTCTGCTGAGCAGAGAGCCCGATGTGGGGCTCAATCCCAGGACCCTGGGATCATGACCTGAGCCAAAGGCAGAGGCTTTAACCCACTGATCCACCCAGGCGCCCCCTGTGGGCGATTCTTAAGGCATCCTAGCCCACCCCACTATCGGGCTCTCATCACTTCCCTGTGTTTAATGGCACCTCCCTTTCCAGTCTGGCTCCCGCCCTTTGCAGACTGAAAGTCTTAAGGGTCTGTCATTTGTTGGTCTCTGAATCTCCGGTTCTCAGCACAGTGCTTCCCACATGTAGCATGTTCGCTGGGTGATTATTGATTGATTGGGCACATCTCTGTTGTGCTCGTGCCAGAGACGATGGTCTGTCCTGGCAGGTAACTCATTCTCTGACTCCAGGATCCAGATAACTGCCTGGTCGGTGGCAGCTAGTCAATACTTGCTTGGGGACTGACTGATGCCTTTTGCTTATTTCTCTAATCTCTGTCAGGGAAAGTAGAGGAAATCTATATATAAAAATAAATGATTTTACTTTTATGGGTGCCAAGAAAGTGCTGTGTGAATCTATCACCCTCAACAAGTTCCCAGCTCAGACCTCTGCATGGGAGACTGTAAGTACTTCATGCCTTTGTCGTCGTTTTCATTTCGAGGACAGGGAAATGGAAGGCACCTTTAAAACCCTTAACTCCTGCATACATTTAAAAGGGATACCCATGTTACAAGTGGGCTCCTTCTTATGAAGGCAAGTGTTTCCTGCTTTGTGCTAAATAGACATGTTGCCCTTAGGACTCATCAGTGTCCTTTCTGTCTTTATTAGAACAGGGGACTTCAGGAAGCTGAACCCTCTCCCCACCGCCCCCCGCTGTGACAGTGGCATGGACCAGAAGAACTGCAGGGGAGATGTGGGGGCACATTGCCTGGGTTCAGCTCTGAGAGTGAGCAGAGACAAAGCCAAGCAGCAGGGGATAGTCAGAAGGGCTTTGGGTTCTAGACACTGTCTTGTGCTCAACAAAATCCCATCAGACCTTCTCAGATTCGCTATTAAGTTTTTTAAAGTGACAAAACAGACTTCTGATTTGAAGAAGGGAAGACCGTGAGTGACATGTAACATAGAGACTGCCCACATGCCCATTAAGTGTCATACACTTTATGTAGTTTAACCATTGGGGTTGAGGTAAAGGTGTCAACGGTGGAGATTTAGGAAGGATCTAGAAGCAGATGCTCTCTCCAGGGGGTTGCATGTTCTGAGGACCCCCTAAGAAGCTAATGCACGCACATGATACTCAGGCCAGTGGAGGAGGGGGTTGGAAAAGCTACCTCGGAAGAGGGAAAAACATCCGTTTTATGAGATCAGTATAACCAGAAGTCTAAAATACGTTGTCAGGCTCACTTAGGTTGAGATTTAGATGTTTGAAATAGGAAAATTACAAGTTTGCTTGATGTCCTAAATTCAGTATGTGCTGAGGGGATAAGCATCATATGCACAAATTTTGGGTGTATGTGTGTGGGAAGTACAGTTTGCTGACATCAGGTTACTGGGAATAAACAAGAATTCCAAATCTCCCAGGTGTTTGCTTTTAGCTGATAGTAAGAATGGTACTTCCAACCTCTTTTAGGGGGGATTGCTCCTGCCTTTTGGCTATTGTAAATAGCATTGCCATTATCTCCATATGAAAGTTTTTATTTACACATCTGTGTTCAGCCATTTGGGGTATGAGTCTTAGGAATAGAACTGCAGTAATTCTACATGCAAATTTTTGAGGAACTACCAAACTGTTTTCCACACAGACTGAACCTTTTCATGTTCCCACTAGCGATGCGTGATGGTGTTGATTTCTTGACATCTTTGCCAACAGTTGTTACTTTCCATTGTTTTGATTATAGCCATCCTAGTGGGTGTGAAGTGGTACCTCGTTGTGGTTTTGATTTGTATTTTCCTAATGAATAATGACGTGGAACCTCTTACTGCATGCTCATTGCCATCTGTAAGTCTTCTTTGGAACAGTATCTGTGCAAGTTCTTGGCTCCTCCTATGGTTGTCCTTTTGTCATTGAGCAGTACATAGCTTGCTTTTTTCTGTTCTTGT
The DNA here is from genome assembly GCA_004024605.1 of Pteronura brasiliensis. Classification (NCBI taxonomy): domain Eukaryota; kingdom Metazoa; phylum Chordata; class Mammalia; order Carnivora; family Mustelidae; genus Pteronura; species Pteronura brasiliensis. The sequence goes on along the minus strand of PJEN01025835.1, from coordinate 11,252 downwards.
CCTTTAAAAATGTCATTGTGAAGTATGTCCTCGTTTGTTGTGGACTTTTTTCACACAATGTTATGTCCACGGATTCTTCGTGTATGCTAACTGCTGCCTTCTTGCTCACTTTGCATTCATACTTTACTTTCCTTTATGCTTCTGATGGGCATTTCCTAGTTTCCAGTTTTTGCCTATTCCAAAACATGCTGCAGTAAAAATTCCAACATGTCTCATGGTGAGCATTTCTATTTGTGTCTGTTGGTGCTGGTGACTATCAAAGGATTCAGTGATAACAGTTTATACCATGAGCAATTGGTCTGAGTCATCTGGAGGCTTGGACACAGCTGGGATCCATGAGTTATAATTTCTAACCTAGAATCTTAAATGAGAGATTCTTGACTGTCCTTAGCAAGCAACCACCTCTTGTTACATCAGAAAGTATGTTGATGTGCAGTTGTCTGCCCCTCCAGGGGAGAAGGGTTTCTAAGGACAGAAACCATGTCTTGCCTTCATTGGTTTTTCTGTCCCAAATGGGATTTTGCCTTCTCTGGAGTTAATAGATGCATTGGAGACTTAATGGACCAGATGGTTATGGAATACCAATAAAATGAAAGATCTCTCTTGGTAAATAACATAAGATTTGCTAAGACATGGTGTTTTCTTTCCTTTTTGCTTGTCCCTAGAATTGTTTGCTCTGCACTTTCTTATATCACTGCATGGAGTGCTCTTACCGGTAACAGATCAGGACCTTCAACTCCAGCTGCACACGGAGGTCCAGCGCAAAGCTGCTCTGTACTGGCCCTTCAGTGAGTGTCTTTCTGCCTGTGCCAGACATGTATTTCTAGAGTTCTTTAAAAATGCTTTGGATTATTTTATGAGTTATTTCATCAATTCTAAAGTAGATAAAGCTCTAGAGCTAATTGATGGACTTGCCTTCACTTCCTTCAGTGTAACTAAGAATGTCAATATTATTCACTTTGCTTATTAGAGTAGAAGATAAAAACACTTATGGATTTAAAGTTTGAAGGGACAGGGTGTATGATGTCTTATGATTATCTTTTGTCTTGTTTGCCACTAATTAAGAGACCAAATGAGATTTCTTCAGAAGAAAAAAAATTTCCAAATAACAGTGTACTTTGACTAAGAAAACTTTCCTTAAAATTCTCACCTGGCCTTATGAGTTTGGTATTTTTGGAAGTTCTATTCCTGTGACTTTAAAACCCTTTCTCTATCAATTATGACCATAAGATATAGATGATATATTTATTTAGTCCTTTTATAAGCCCTTTTCTGTCCTGGCTTAGTTGTGTTGTGTTCTAGAGCATTTAGTAGATTAATGCCTGTACTGCCTGCTCTTAGAGAGAGCCTGACATAGTGAAAGATTGGGGGTTTTTAGAACTGGAAAGACCTGGTTCTTTATCACTGGAGTGTCTACCAACAACTCCCTTAATCTCCCCGAGTCTTAATCTCTGCATATTTAAAATAGAAATAATAGTATTTGCCTTGGAGGGTTGGTATGAGTTAAACCCCATTAACAGAAGAAGTACAAAGAGATTGCTGCACAGTAATCAAGAAAGAATTGCCTTTCCTTGCAAAAGTGTGCCACACACACAGGGAGGAAACAAGGTGCTTGATAAGAGGAAACACTAGGGACACCTGGCTGGTTCAATCAGAAAAGCATGCAACTCTTGACCCCAGGGTGTGGGTTTGAGCCCCCCATGTTGGGTGTAGAGATCACTAAAATGATAAAATGAACTTAAAAAAATAATAGAAAAAAACTTAAAAAACATTTTCAGGTTTGAAGGGAATCCTGGCTTTCATCAGGATTTATGTGAACATGGCTGGGTGATCAGTGTCTTCATGCAGGAAGGCTTAATCTGGGCCCAACCTGCAGCACTGTGGACACAGGGTTGGCTCCCTTACTACTGTTTCTGGAACATATGCACCTGGGGGCAGACACCTTGAGCAGGGGAGAAAAGGTGTGGAGAGAAAGGAAGGGAACTTAAAAGGGTAAATGTCTTTTGAATGTTTCTATAAAAATAGAAGCACTTTACTTTTTTCTAATAAAGATTTTATTTATTTACTTGTCAGAGAGAGAGAGAGAGAGAGAGAGAGAGAGAGAGCAGGCAGACAGAGTGGCAGGCAGAGGCAGAGGGAGAAGCAGGCTCCCTGCTGAGCAAGGAGCCTTGATGTGGGACTGGATCCCAGGACGCTGGGATCATGACCTGAGCCAAAGGCAGCCACTTAACCAACTGAGCCACCCAGGCATCCCAAAAGGCACTTTACTTTGCAAGGTGCCCCTGGTGACTGGGTTCTCTCATCTTTGGGGGATAAAGGCAGGCACCAGGAATAGTAGTTTTTCAGGAGACAGAGCCTTCTGTTTTTGTTTTTCCCCTTTATCTCACTTGTGCAGAGAGTCCGTGTCCCTCAGAGGTATATAGAGTAAAAAGACCTCCTAAAAATCAACCAGGCCAGAGCTGCTCCAAGTTTTGGAGCAAGAGAAGTGCTTGGCAATGTGGCAGCTGTAGGCAGAACTTCTCCTGGGAGCCTGGAAACCTACCATTGTTCTATAACATTCAGTGCAGCTCCCTGGGGTTTGTCCTGGGAACAAGGGTCAGGGTGAATCTACTCTCAGGTGAGCTACAGGCAGAGTCTTCATGCCTCACCAGGTTGCCTTTATTTGTACTAACAAGGAGATCCTGGGAATCATTTCCAAAGCCCAAAATAAGGGAAAGTAGTCTCCTTTTGTTAGGGTCAGGGATGACTATTCAGGAGGGATTTTAACATTTTAATGAGACTGAGGGAAATGTTGGTCACTTCTGGCACTTTCTGATTCAGCTGGGTGAGGGGTCTTCCTCAAATGTCCTTCTGTTCTAACAGACAATATTGATATCTAGGCAGAACTTTCTACTATAAATTTTCTAGTTCAGGGGTTCAGGCCAGTGACAGAACCAGGGTTCTTGGTTTATTGATTTGGTCTATTCATCATATCTTTTCATTGATCCTTATTCCATGGTTTTACAAATAGAATGCCCCCAAAACAACATGTACATAGACAAATATGCACCATCAGAAGTTGATTCCAGGCTGTCATCCTGCTGCATTTGAGGAAGGCATTTTAGACTTTTTAAGGTGCTGGTACCTGCTGCCTTGTTCTTCGGTGAGGGGTTGGGGCCATGGTTTCTATTGATTCCTGAGCCTATTGCACATTCTGAGCCACTACTCTCCATATGAGCTAGAGAACTGACAGAAGTTTCAAGAAGCAGTAAGATGCTGGACAAAACTCATTCCAGGGGCGCCATGTTTCTACCTAGAAACTCCCAGCAAGACCTGCCTCATAGCTTCATGTCTTCCCCCTCCCCCACCGAGGATGTCTCTGTGCTCTCTTCTTTCCATCTTTATAAGTAATTCTACCCTGAATTTGAGAAGACAGTTCAGTTATGACTCTGGCCACACATTGGGTGATTTGGACATTGCTTCAAGCCCTGTGTCCTGACTGCTTTACTAAAATGGACTTGGGGATCATTCCCTGAGGAGTGGCTCTTGGTTATTTGACAACTGAAAAAGACAATCTGTACAATTCTTACTTCCTTGGGATAGGTTTTCATGTGGGCTATGTGATGTGATCCCAGGGTCTTCCTTCCCTGGAAGTCATTTCCTCCAAATTCTCCAGTGGTGGAAGCATAATTTACTTCACTCTCTTCTGGGTAAAATGTTTTTCTGAATGGAGAGTTAAATACTATTGCTGATCCGCTAGCCTAGTATAGTAAGTCATACAAATGTGGTCATATTATTATAATTGCTGTTTGTTCTATAGATTCAACTATTACTGATTTAGTGCCTACCATATATCAGGCACAATTCTTGACACCAGGCATATGGTAGTGAACAAAATGGCCCAAGTTACCTGCTGTCATAGAGCTTTATAATAGGCAGTATCATATTATTCTGTAGAAGAATAAACACAACCCAGAGAGTTTCTGTGGCTTGTGTCACTACCTTTAGGTGGTTATCAGTGTTTGGATGTAAACCCAAGATTATCTTAAAGCTAAGATTCCATTTATTTGTTTTGAAATGTGTAAACGATCCAAATTATGGGCAGAAACAATCACCTTCCATTGGAGAAGATTAGTATAAATATCATTTGAATTAAAAAAAAAGGAAGAACAAAATATTACTCAAATGTTAGATTTGTTCCTGATTTTTGTCTTAACTAAAGCAAATGAAAACTTTGGCACTGATTATCCTTTCTTTCACTATGGTGTGAATACTGGGAAAACAGAAGGAAACCTATTTTAGAGGATCTGCCAAATATTGGAAGTGATGGGGACCAGCAAGCTCATGTCAGCCTGGGGGCGTCATCCATTTTCTGGAGAATCTCACTCACCAGTCAGTAATGAGCTGCTGAACCTCTCAGGAAGCAGGTGTCATAGAAAGACCCTGCAGAGGAATTCAAAATACCATCAAATTTGCCTAGTATGATAGAATTTTCTGAGGACCATAAAAATAAATAGGAGAAAAATTATCCCCTCACCCTAGGCATTTGGTAGAAATCAGAAAATATTTCTTTGGACACAACAGTTGAAATAGGTCACTAGTTGCTTAACAGGGACACGATTTTGTGAATACCCATGCTCTCTGTCCTTCATAGCCCCCTGTTTTTCTAGAAACAGCTCAGCGGGGAGCCTGCTTCTCCCTCTCTCTCTGCCTGCCTCTCTGCCTACTTGTGATTTCTCTCTGTCAAATAAATAAATAAATAAATAATCTTAAAAAATAAAAATAAAAAAGTAAAAGAGTCTTAGAAAACAGTTTGATTATCTTTGTAGTTTTATGGAAGGAATCCAATTTTCTTTGTTTGGTGTTCTAGTACTAAGCATAAAGCTTTTTCCACAGACACTTTAAGGACTCAGGTAATAAAAAAATTTTCTACCTTGAGACCAACAGAAGGCTGATGTCTTATTTCTCTCCATTTTCTCTAATAATTTGTCCTGAATGTAGGCCATTCTATTTTTCACTTTGTACATCTGCCACCTGTGATTCTTCCTTTTCTCATTTCCAAGATGCATTTCCCTAATCAGTGTGTCTCCTGCCTTGATCATGAGATCTGTTATTCACAAGAGACTTTAGGCATCTTCTCTTTTGTTCTGTCTAAAGGCTGGTAAAGGCTCCTGGCCAAGGTTGTTGTTTTTTGGTGTGTGTGTGTGTTTGTGTGTGTGTGTTTTCCAAACTGCACAGTCATAGAATGAGAGACTAGAAAGAGGTCTATGAAACCCTGCGCTTGTTTTCTTTTTGTAAGGATTACCTTCTCTGGTGTTTCTTTGAGGGTTTTTTTTTTCGCAATTTAGAAATATCCAAAGAAGAGTCCATCCTGCCCAACGTGCTTCCCAAACCTGTAGGAGTTCAGTAAGTACTTGTTGACTGGCTCACTGATTCTTTAAGAGCACCCTTAACAACAGAAAATTAATCTTAACATCTAACCTAGAATTGTTTCTACTTCAACCTTTTTCTCTCTAGTTACTTTGAGTACTTTCCTTCTCAACAATCTAGTACATGGAGCTCTATTCCCCACTGTCTCATTCTCCTTTATTTCTGTTCAGTTAAATATTCAAGTGCCTCATAAACCCATCATGTGATTTATGTGCTTTGTTTTTTATTTTTATGCTGTTCTCTGTTCTGAAGACTTATCTTAACAAACCATAATATCTCTGGTTCCCTGAGGATCAGCTGACATACTAACATGGTATTAGGGATTGAAATCTCAAGGAAGCAGAAGAGAGGGAGAAGAGAAAGCAGGGAAGGAGAGAGATCATGTAGGGAAGGGAGTACCACTCATCACACCAACTTGAGGCAGCAAGTGCAGCCAGTGCTCAATGATAGAGGGTCATTTCAGAGATTACAGTCATACCACCACTTCTTGGGACAGTACGGGGGTGCAGGTGGGAAAAGAAGGATTTATCTCTTTCTTCTTACTATCCCATTGGTGTTGACTCACCCACAATTTTCCAGTTACAGCATCCAGTGCTTAATGTAACCACAGGAGCTCAGAGCCCCCATGAGTCTGGATCCAGCCCTGCTGGTACTCAGTGAAGTGATCTCTCTTGCCCAGCTGGCACCACAGTGCAGAGCCTCTCCATCTCTGCTGATTGATTATGGTGACAACATCAGCAACTTGGATCATCACCTTGGGGACTACAGAAGCCATTACTAGTCAATTTCCTCAGCAAGCAGAACCAGTGCCCATTGACTGGGCCCCACATAACACCCTTTATAGAGAAAAATAGCTTATTAGATCCTCGCATGCTGCTCCTATCATCTTCCACGAGGAACCAAACACATTCTTGAGTATCAATAGTGTGCATTTTTTTTAACCTCACCCACACACCTCTCTCCAGAGAGGACCCTCTTCCCTCTCATAACTCTGGTTCCATCTCTACCTCTCAAAATCACCTCCTTTGAAGTCCATGGTCTTCACCTACACTTTTCTTTCTCCATTTACTCTGTGATGGCTTTCTTAGATCAAATGCTGAAAGGTTTTGTGGTAATTCTTAACTAGGGGCTCCACATTCCCCCTGCCCTGTTTCCTGCTCTGCTCCTGAGGGATCAGACTATCCACCTTGACTGCTTGCCAGACACGCCATAAATCAGCTTGCAACTGTTGGACACTTGGGGCCACTTACCACCTTTCACTATTATAAATAATGCCTAAAATTTGTATCTCTCTATGGTTGTTTCCTTAGGTATATTCCTAACAAAGAAAGTACTTTGTAACTGGAAGGTTTAATTGATACTGAATTTTCTCTCAAAGAGTACTAAAGTACATGTTTATTGACATTCTTAACAATATGAATGACCTTGCCAAAGGAATTTTTAAAATAGAAAGATAATATATAATATAGTGATGTATAGCCAATGCTATATAATGCAACAATACAAGGGAATTTATTTATTCATTCATTCATTGGCTGACCTTTATTTTTCAGACTTTTCTGTAATAAACATAACTAAGAGGAGACTTATTTTGTAAATGATATTTAGACACACAGCAAGCAACTTATATGTTTAAAATTTAATATCATGTACACTTCACAAGAACACTAAAAGTTTGAAACATAAGACAAGAAAAACAGTGAATTTCACATTACTAATTGGGATTCAGAGCATTATCAACTCTCTTTGTATTAGGAAAGACAAGTTTTATGACCTGATTTTCTTTCTTGGTGCTTAAGAAAAGTCCCTAAAGATTCTCCTTCCTGAAGATTTACTCTTTAGGGTCATAAAGCTACCTTCTGTTTAATTTCAGAATTCTCTTGATAAACTACGTTTACTGCATGAATCATCTAACAGATGCACTAGTACTTAGAAGCTGGCAATGAATATGGATCCTGTGGATTTAAATTCTTAAGTTTTTAAATATGGGATTTTTAGTTTATGTTTACCTTCCAGCACAGAGGTATATACCAGATGTTTACCATAATTCCATTTTATTTTACTTTCTCTAATCTCTACCAATATTTTAACACAAAATTGTATCCAACTAATTTGGAAATACTTTAATCATATTAGACCTATGTGTTAAGAAAAATCTAAGTCATGAAAAACAAAAGTATTGGGGCACCTGGGTGGCTCAGTCGTTAAGCATCTGCCTTCAGGTCATGATCCCAGGGTCCAGGGATGGAGACGCGCATTGGACTCCCTGCTCAGCAGGAAGCGTGCTTCCCCCTCTCCCATTCCCCTGCTTGTGTTCCCTCTCTTGCTGTCTCTCTCTCTCTCTCTCTCTCTCTCGCTCTCTGTCAAATAAATAAATAAAATATTTTTAAAAAAAGTGTTCCCTAAGATATTTGTAATGAATGCATAAGCATCAATATGACAAATCTGAAGGCTTCGGTATCAAACAGGTCATATAATACAATCAGATAAGTTATTGGACAACTCCTGGAAGACATTCCATCATAAATTATTTTTAAAATTTACTAATGAGGGACACCTGGGTCACTCAGTCAGTTAAGCATCTGCCTTCAGCTCAGGTTATGATCTCAGAATCCTGGGATAGAGCCCCACATTGGGCTCCCTGCTTGTGCTCTCTCTCTCTCTCTCACACACACATTAGTTCTCTCTGATTTTCAGAAATAAATAAATAAATAAATAAAATCTTTTTTAAATTTATTAGCGACTTCCCACTTTACCCAAAACTTTAATGTTTGATAGCAAATTTTTCATCCTTTCTTCTTCCCTTTTAAGCCACTGTATTATCTCAGACTAACTTTCTTCCAAATTTTCTGAGTAAATGTAAAAAGTAAAAGCTTTTACCAGAGGTGAGACTTATTTTTTTTAAATTTATTTAATAACATAAAACAAAGGATTTGTAGTAAATTATTCTGGCAGTGAATTGTTAAGTCTTGTTGCCAGACTCTCTCTTTTCCTAATAATAGGAATATATTAATGTTCCTACACAATGGATTATGCAAATTTGCAACAAAACAATGTTAAAATCTGGTTTTAAAGTGGTAGAGTAATAGAAAAAAATAATCAAAAGTCTGTATTTTTATTTATTTTATTTTTATTTTTTAAAACAGACACATAGACCACTGGAACAGAGTAGGGAGTGCAGATATGGACCCTCAACTCTATGGTCAAACAATCTTCGACAAAACAACAAAAAATACAGAGTGGAAAAAAGACAGTCTCTTCAATATATGGTGCTGGGAAAATTAGACAGCTATGTGTAGAAGAATGAAACTCAACCATTCTCTTACACCACACATAAACATAAACTGAAAATGGATAAAAGACCTCAACGTGAGAAAGGAATCCATCAGAATCCTAGAGGAGAACATAGGCAGTAACCTCTTCAACATCGGCCATAGCAACGTCTTTCAAGGTATGTCTCCAAAGGCAAAGGAAACAAAAGTGAAAATGAATTTTTGGGACTTCATCAAGATCAAAATCTTATGCACAGCAAAGGAAACAGTCAAAAAAACAAAGAGGCAACCCACAGAATGAGAGAAGATATTTGCAAATGACACTACAGACAAAGGGCTGATATCCAGGATCTATAAAGAACTCCTCAAACTCAACACACACAAAACAGATAATCATGTCAAAAAATGGACAGAAGACATGAACAGACACTTTTCCAATGAAGACATACAAATGGCTAACAGACACATGAAAAAATGTTCATCATCACTGGCCATCAGGCAGATTCAAATCAAAACCACATTCAGATAACTACTTTACACTAGTTAGAATGGCCAAAATTAACGAGACAGTAAAAAACGTGTGTTGGAGAGGATGTGGAGAAAGGGGAACCCTCTTACACTTTGGTGTGAATGCAAGTTGGTGTAGCTACTTTGGAGAAAAGTGTGGAGATTCCTCAAGAAATTAAAAATAGAGTTTCCCTATGACCTGCAATTGCACTACTGGGTATTTACCCCAAAGATACAGATGTAGTGAAAAAAAGGGCCAACTGTACACCAATGTTCATAGCAGCAATGGTCACAGTTGCCAAACTATGGAAAGCGCCAAAATGCCCTTCAGTAGACAAAGGGATAAAGAAGATATGATCCATATATACAATGGAATATTATGCTTCCATCAGAAAGGATAAATACCCAACTTTTGTATCAACATGGATGGGACTGGAAGAAATTATGCTGAGTGAAATAAGTCAAGCAGAGAGAGTCAACTATCATATGGTTTTGCTTATTTGTAGAGCATAACAAATAACACAGAGGACATGGGGAGATGGAGAGGAGAAGGGAGTTGGGGGAAATTGGAGGGGGAGATGAACCATGAGAGACTGTGGACTCTGAAAAACAATCTGAGGGCTTTGGAGGGGTGGTGGGTGGGTGGTTGGATGAGCCTAGTGGTGGGTATTATGGAGTGCATGTATTGCATGGAGCACTGAGTGTGACACATAAACAATGAATTCTGGAACACTGAAAAGAAATTTAAAAAAATAAAAAGAAAAAAGGAAAAGAAAAAAGTCTGTATTTTTAAATGTAAAAATTTTAATCTAAGTAATAGTTGTTTATAAAAATAATTCTGGAAGGCATAGAGGCTTGCTATAAATAATAAATTTTCAGATTAATAAATAATATACCTGAATATCTTCTAATATCTAAAGTAATAATATTCCACATTAAAAGATTCCTTGGGCTAAAATATTTCCTGGGCCTACCTGATGTGCTCTTAGAGTTTTAAGAGAGAAATCATAGGTTCTTGAGCTCTCAGTGGAGAAATAATGACAAAGAAAATGTTTGAGTTTTCTCTTTTTCCTGAATCTTCTGATTAATGAGTTTGCCATAATAAGTTAGCAGCATTGTTGGGTATACATTTGTACATGCTAATGTTATTGAGACAGGCTTAGTTTCAATTGTGGTAACTTCTTTCTCTGATGAAAAAAAGGAGGAAATTTTAAATAAATAAATACGTAAAGTGATAGAGTAAGATAACTCTGCCTCTTGTCCCACAAATATATTCCATATAAGAGAGAATAGGACCTAGAAGGTATTATATAGATGAAATAAGTCAGACAGATAAAAACAAATAGCAGACAAATAGGAAGACAAATATGATTTCAAATACTATACGTGGGATCAAAAAAACCCACACAAATTAATAAATGAACAAAAGCAGAATCAATCCTATATAAAGAGAACAAACCGATGGTTGCTACAGGTAAGGTGGTAAGAGAATGACCAAAATGGGTTTAGGTTTCCAGTTATGGAATGAATAAGTCATGAGAACAAAAGGTAAATCATCAGTAATATAGTCAATGATATTGTAATAGCATCATATGGTGACAGGTGGTAGCTACACTTGCAATAAGCATAATACAGTGTAAGCCTAACATAACATATAGACTTGTCAAATCTCTATGTTGTGCATTTGACACTAATATACTGTTGTGTCTCAACTATACTACAGTTTTTAGAAAGGAAATAAGAAGCAGAAATACATATCTATTAAGCTGCACAGCCATGCTACCTATAGTCTCCCACTCTCTCTCACCACTGCCTCTAATGGCAGTAAGGAGCACTGCAAAGTCTTTTGACCTCCAGTGGTGGGATACTTCACTGGCACTCCTCTTAGTGCCTTGAACTGCAGCTCAGCATTGCCTCTAGTGGAGACAAGATGCATAGTCATGCCATCCATGGCCTTGCACTGCCACTAGTGGCTGTAAGCAGCACCGCAATACCATCAGGCATCCCTCGCACTGCAGCTGACCACCCCCTCCAGTGATGGGACCGTCACTGCACTTCTACCAG
>PJEN01025834.1:0-15534 GCA_004024605.1 Pteronura brasiliensis | reverse complement strand
CAGGATCTATAAAGAACTCCTCAAACTCAACACACACAAAACAGACAATCATATCAAAAAATGGGCAGAAGATATGAACAGACACTTCTCCAATGAAGATATACAAATGGCTATCAGACACATGAAAGAAATGTTCATCATCACTAGCCATCAGGGAGATTCAAATTAAAACCACATTGAGATACCACCTTACACCAGTTAGAATGGCATTTTTTTTTCTCAATACTTTAAATATGCCACTCCGCAGTCCTCATGGTAGCATGGTTTCTGAGAAATCACATGTAATTACCTTGGCTTCTCTTTAGGTAAGGTGTCTTTTACCTCTGGCTTTGTTTTCCATTTTTCTCCATCTTTTATCTTCTGTAATTTGAGAAGGATACGCTTGGGTGTAGTCTGTTGGCATTTATCTTCCTTGGTGTTATTAAGCTTCCTGGACCTGTGGTTTCATGTCCAACAGTATTTGGGGGCAATTCTCAGTCACTATTGTTTCAAACTTTTCTTCTGTTCCTTTCTCTTTTTGTTCTCCTTCCCACTGGGTTTTCTAATCGGTATCCTCTTTATGTGTATGTTACACTTTTACAGTTGTCCCATAGTCCTTAGAAACTACATTCTGCTTCAGCCAGTGTTCTTTTCCCTTTTGGTTTTCAGGTATTCAGCTAATATACCCTCTAGCTCAGAGAGTTTTTCTTCAGCCATGTCTAATCTACTAATGGGCCCATTAAAGACATCCTTTCTGGATTTTTTGTTTTGTTTTATTTTGTGTTGTTTACCTTTAGCATTTCTTTTGGTTCTTTCTTAGGATTTCTATTCATGCATTGTCTATTTTATCCAGTAGAGCCCTTCCTATATAACTCATAGCTGTTTTAAATTCCCTGCCATGTCTGGATGTGATATATATTCTGTCTCTTCAAATTGTATGTGTGTGTGTGTGTGTGTGTGTATGTGTGTGTGTGTTTGTGAAAAGGGGGTTGTTTTGTTTCCTTTTTGTAATGCCTTATACCTCCATCTTGATAGCTAGACATGCTGTACTGGGTAAAAGGAACTGCAGTAAATAGGCCTTTAATAGGTGGGGGGGTGGGAGGTTGGGGGAACCAGGTGGTTGTTATTAGAGAGGGCACCGTCTGCATGGAGCACTGGGTGTGGTACAAAAACAATGAATACTGTTATGCTGAAAATAAATTTAAAAAAATGATTAAAAACAAACAAAAAGCAAACAAAAAATAGGCCTTTAATAATGTTCTTGTGAAGTGTTGGTGAGGGAAAACATTCTATAGTGCTACTATGAGGTCTGTGTTTTATACTGTGCCTATGCTTCTGGACTGTGAACTTCACAAGTGTTTCACAGGGATTTTTTTCTTTCCCCCATAGCTGTGCTCCTGTGTCCTGGGCCTATCTGCTCAGAGTTGCAGGCAGGCAAGTTCAATAGGTCGCCTGTCCCCTAGCAGATCTCTACAACAGAGAAAGAAGCCAGACTCAGCAGCACCACAGTCTTAGGAAACCCCTCTGAGGACCATGGTCCAAGGAAGGCGGCTGCAGGACAAGTCCAAGTATGAAGCGCCCTGTGTGGAGGGGGCAGGTCTGAGGCAGGGTGGGCCTCAGAGCCCTCTGGTCGTCATGGCCATAATTGCTTGCAGACCCTGGTATCCAGCAGCACCAGGAGCCAGGCTCCCTGCCTGAGCGGGACAGTGGCCTAGGACCCCGTGTCCTTGCATGACCCACGGGTTCCCCCAGGACATGACTGTGTAGCCTTCTTCTGGGCTGGAATTTGTGGGAATGTCTTCTTCATGGAAGCAATGTCGCCCCTGGAGAAGACTCTAGGGGACAGTGGGGGCCGCTCCTCTTCTCTGACAGGCTTGTCTCAGATAGCGGGAGGCCCAGGTGCCAAGATTGTGAGTATATTGAGTGGCGCCCTGCACCCCCACCCCCCACCGCCTCCATCGCCCCACCCTGCAACCCCCGCCCAAACTCGCAAGCCCTTGGCCTCATCACCACCGCTCCTGATCGGGCTGCATCAGGGATTTAATGGTCCAGGCTCCGGCTGGCTTTGCGAGTTCCCTGACTTTCCTGCCTTCCCTGCCATCACAGTGCCAAGGCCCGAAGTCACCGCCTGATCCTCGGGTTTCCCATCTAGAGACTTAGAGGCTCTCTGAGCGGCCCCACAAGCTCCCTCTCCGTCTCCATTTGCAGTGGCTCCAGAGGCCAGGATCCTCCCTCAGTCTGGGTGTGTGGGCAGACAGTAGTGCCTCGCCTTTCCCGCACACCACCCCTACCCTAGGGCTCGGCCCCTTGGGTGCCTCCCAGGTCCCCGGGCGCTCACCGTCTGGGGACAGGGTCCCCTCCAAGTCGTCAGGGCTGGAGGCATCTGCTGGGGCGCAGCAACCCACACTGAGGAAGGTAGGCGGGTGGGCTGCGGTGATGGGACTCCAATCTGAATTCTGAGGCGTGGGCCCTGGGCATTTTTTTTTTTTCTGGTGGATGGCGTGAGAGGCATGGGGGGAGGTTCATGTTCCCTCCCCGTGCTTCCACCAGGACTCCGGGGGCTCAGAGGTGGTGGTCAGACTCGAAGGTGTGCTTAGATGGTCACGGTCCATCTCGCAGTGACATGGAGGTTTGGTTTGGCTGGAACTGGGCTGCGGGGAGCGGACTGCAACAGAGGCTCATGGGGGCTGGGCACAAGGGGCTTTGCCCTGTGGGGTCACCTGGACCCCTGGTGGCGGTGGCCTGGTCAGAGGGGGCGGGGTCGAGGCATTGGGAGGCATGAATGTGCCCTATCAGAGTCTGCAGGGGGGACACAAGAAAGAACTTGCAATGCTCTGTCCAGGTGCACAGGGTGGCCCTGTGGCTAGCTGGTGCATACTGGCCTTGCAACTGGGAAAGGGTGCCCAGAGCAAGTGCACGTGGCCTAAAGCCAGGCTCTCTGCAGCTGGGCTGTGTTAGGGCAGCAATTGGGACTTTCTGGCCCTGTCAAGTCCTCCTCCACCCCTTTCCCCAAGACCTTCTGCTATTTGTCCCCCCCCCTTTATTTATTTTCCCTATGTCCTGGTGGTGCCCCTCCAGTTTCCCTGGAAACAAACTGGGATTAGAGGGATTACTGAACTCTTGCCTAAAAAATTTCTGGAGGCACTGTGTTTGTCATGAGAACCTGGAGGGTCTGCACAGGCCTCCTGAACGTCCAATCCTCACAGCCTTTCCTGAGTCTGTGCACCAGGATCCTGGGTTGGCAAAAGGTCATTTGAGGAGAGGTGAGATGCTCCTCTGGTATAGAAGGGAAATGGCATTCCCCAGGATCTTGACCATGTCCTGGGGACACTTAGGTGTGTCTCTGCACTTGGTGATGTATGGGCCTAAGTGCTGACCAGCCTCTCTGATGTATTGAGGCTGTGGTGTGTCCTTCTGGCTTTTCCCCTTCTGAGATGAGATGCAGGGATAGGGGTTTGTCTGTGTGTGTGTGTGTGTGTGTGTGTGTGTTAGAGAGAGAGAGAGAGAGAGAGAAAGAGAATTCACCAAGCTAGGGCCACCTTCAGGAAGGTAAATGAATGTTCACAGTAATTGACACGGATTTTAAGGCATTTTTTTTTTATTCTTATAAACTTAAGGAATAGGGAAAAATCAAAGATTGATACTCCTGGGCGGTTTTCTTCCTTTACTAAGGGAAATTAAGCATACTGGCAAAGGACATTTGAGTAGGTTGATCATTTATCAAGTAGTACTTATCCAATAAATGAAACATAGCTTCACATCTTAAGTCATTGTCCTTCAGTTGTTGTCTTTCATTATACACCCTAATGGGCAGCTTCATTATCACCAGTCTGTCTCTCTTTCTTTCTGCTTCTATTTCTATTTCTATTTCTATTTCTATTTCTATTTCTTTCTTTTCAAAGAGAATAGATTTTGCTAATCTGGGCATTCTGTAGCTTTTTTACTACCTTTGGGGCAAAGAGAAAATTGAAGAACTTTATTCTTTTGCTTCTAATATATTTTTCCCATAAAAGTGCACCTTGCTCATAAATATTAGCAGCCATGCCTTAATTCCAGACCTCCATATTAGGAATAGAAAGTAATCATAATAAAGAATTTTTCCAAACTGTAGTTAATCCATTATTGCCATTTATTACTTTTATGGACACTAGTCTTCAGGTAACCCAAATATTAAACTGACTCATCTTTATGTTCCATTTTGCCCTTTTGGCATTTGGTAGTTTTCGTGAGTCATGAAACTTATTTCTTAAAAAGTCTACTATGTGATTGTACTATGTGTTGTAGTGTTAATTACCAACGTGTAGATCAATGATGTTTAAATTGCCAGTTACTATCAAAATTATAAAAAGTTTAATAGAAAAAGAAATCCTAGCAAATTAGTAATGGTGAGAACAGTTTTGTATTACTTCTTTTTCTCCATTTCAATATGTATCTGTATTTGGGGTAATGATGTAAAACGTGTTTTTTTGTTTGTTTGTTTGTTTGTTTTTGTTTTTTTCTGAATGGTCTGAAATTTTAAGGACAATTTTATTGGCCAGATTACTATATGGAGTCAGTTCATTTGGCTTTTTGTTCTAGTTCTGTTACTACCCTGATGAACTTGAGGAAATCACTTGACTTGTTTCAGTTTCCTCCTTTGTAAATGAGAATCAAAGGGATAATGCTGCAGAAAGTGCTTTGAAAAATGCATAGATGACAATTATTTCTTTTATTCTAAGAAAACAGGGTGGTGTTTAATAGAAAAAACAGAACAGTAGCATCTTTCAAACTAGTCATTCTGAGAGACTGTTAATCCAGTGATACCGCCATTGCCTCTAATGTTGTTCATATTCCCCGAAATTACAGTTAAGGAGGCAATTGCATAAAATGTGGTGAAATTTGGAATGCGGTGACCCAGGTTCAAGTCTTCACTGTGTTGGTCCTATTTTTCTGACCTTCACCTTCACCTTCAGTTTCCTATTTCTAAAATGAACATAAAATTAGTACCTATCTATTCAAGATAGTTGGGAGTATTAACTGTGAAATGGATTGAATACTGTCATAGAATAAGCACTCGGTAAGTATTAGGTCTTACTGTTTGTAGTTTCTCCCATATTTGTGGTTCATACTATTGTTCCACTTGTTCAAGCTAAAATCTGGGGTTCATTTTTAACTCCTTCATTTCCTTACTCTACCACAACCATCAGAAAGGCCAGTCAACTATTACTTCACAACCTAACTTCAATTTCACCACTTCTTCTGTACTGCTGCCCCTGTGGCCCAATCCAGACCACTACCATCTCTCACTTGTACCTTTCCAGAAAATCTGTAACTTGTCTCACACCTTTCTTGCTCTTGCCTGGCCCGGTTTCCACTTTGCAGCACCAGAGTGATCTGTAAAGATGTACACTGATCATACTGCTCCCTTCCTTAAAGTCCTATAGTGGCTTTCCATCATACTTAGATAAAAATCAGACACCGTTTCTTAGCCTTTTCTATTTCTCTCTTTTTACCTACCATTTCCCACCTTGTGTATTCTCCATCCATGTGGGCCTTCTTTTGCACGCATTAGGTCTTCCCGTTCATTCCTCTTTTGAGGCATTGGTTGTTGCTCTACCCTCGGCTTCTGCCGCAGGCCTTTGCAGTGTAGGCTCTCTCATGTTCAGATGTCTGGTCCTCTCAGAGGCCTGTCCTGACTACCTAAGTGGAAGTTGCTGCCCTCACTCATGCTCCATACCTCTGTTTGATTTTCATCTTAGCATTCATCCTTGCCTCTTTTTTTATTTACTTCTCATGTAACCTGAATCCTTTGCCAGAATGTGGAAACCATGGGAATTGGGATCTTATTTTCTGTATTGTTGAAGGCTGCCTCTCTAGCGCTTAGGACAGTGCTCACATGAGGTACTCCATAAACACTTCTTGGGTTACACAGCAGTGAACAAGACAGATGTTGCCCGTAATCAGAGTGTTTGATTTAGACCAGAATCAGCAAATCTTTTCTTGAAGGGACAGATAGTTTATAATCTAGATTTGAAGACCATAAGGTCTCTATTGCAACTACCCACTTTGCCCTGGTAGCGCTATAGCAGCCATGGACAGTGCGTAAATTACTGGGCATAAGTGTGTTCCAATAAAACTGGGTTTAGAAGAACAGGCAGAATGTCCCTGGTGTGTAGTTTGCTCACCCCCTGTTTTAGAGCATTGCTGTCGACTAGAACTTTCTGTGCTGATGGTACTGCTCTTTACAATGTCTAGTCTGATAGCCACTAGCTATATGTGGTTATTGAGCACTTGACATGTGGCTGGTACAACTGAGGAACAAAAACATTTGGAACAGCTTCACTGAGGTATAATTGCCATACAGGAAACTGTACACATTTGAGGTCTATAAATCTGTGAGCTTTGGCACATGTATATACTGATGAAACCATCACGGTCAAGAGAATGATCATACTTATAAATCTCAATGTTTATGTCCCTTGCGAATTGCTTTGTTTGCTCCCCATTCCTACGCAAACACTGGTCTGTTTTCTGTCACTGTATATTATTTTGCATTTTCAACAATTACATATAAATAGAATCATATTATGTATTTTTCTAACATCTTTAAATCACTGTAATTATTTTAGGATTCACCCATGTTTTTGCATCTATCAGTGGTTCCTTTCAATGTTGAGTAGTATTCCATTATGCAGAGAAGCCACAGTTTGTTTATCCAATCACCTATTAGTGGATATTCGGGGGTTTCTAGGTATTGGCTACTACAGATAAAGTTGCTGTGAACATTCATGTATAAGTCTTTTTTTTTTTTAGATTTGTTTATTTATTTGACAGACAGAGATGACAAATAGGCAGAGAGGCAGGCAGAGAGGAGAAAGCAGGCTCCCTGCTGAGCAGAGAGCCTGATGTGGGGCTCAATCCCAGGACCCTGGGATCATGACCTGAGCCAAAGGCAGAGGCTTTAACCCACTGAGCCACCCAGGCGCCCCTATGTATAAGTCTTTGAATGGACCTACACTTTTATTTCTTTAGGTATACACATAGGGGTTGAATGGCTGGGTCATATTTTAGCTGTAGATTTAACTTTTGAAGAAACTATCCAGTTGTTTTCCAAAGTGGTTTTACATTCTTACCAAGAGTAGTATAAGAGTCCAATTTCTCAACATCTTCACCCACACTTACTATCTTTTTGATTATAGCCATCTTAGAGGGAATAATATGGCATTTGACTGTGGCTTTGATTTGCCTTTTCCTAACAACTAGTGATGGTTAACATCTTTTTATGTGCTTATCATCCAAGTGCTATGTATAATTGAGTTTTTATTCAAAGATTTTGCCCAAAATTAGTTGGATTTTTAGTTTTTATATTACTGAATTTTGAGTGTTATTTATATATTCTGATTCAAGTTCCTTATCATATATGTGATCTACAAATATTTTCTCCCATTATGTGGCTGGGAATTTTATTCTTTTAACAATGTTTTTCAAGGAACAGAGTTCTCAGTTTTGATGAAATCCAATTTATCATTTATTTCTGTAATTCTACTTAATTATAATTTAATTTAAATTTAACTTGCCACAGATGTTTATTGGATACTAGACTGGACAGCAGAGGTTGAGAGAAAGACTCAAATGTAATATTACCAAGGATTAATAAATGGTGATAACTATAATTAAAGGCAAATATGGATATGGAACAAGGCCACTCTGGCATTAATGTTTCCAGGAAGGCCTCCTTTAAGTGAGGCCTTACGCTTTCATGGGTGACAACAAGATGCTGTAAAAAGCTTTCAAGAAGTAGGAGCAATTATTCAAAGATCCTGTGGTAGGAAAAGACATGATGTGTTTGAGCAGCCAGTGTGTAGAGGCTGTATAAGAAGCTATTCTCTTTATTTTATAGCCACATTTAGTATTTTCACCTGAAGCAGAATCACTTGACTGGTTCATCCACATTTATTCACTAGTCAGACAATTTGATTATATCTAGAAATCAAGGATTTTCTGTCACTTATACTCTTCAGAATAAAGCACAATAGATTTGTCTAGTTATGTCTAAAAATGTGGCTCTAAAAGATAATAGGAGCATAGAGATAATGTTTCTGGGATATTGCATTCTGGATAGAATCCTGGATTGATCCTTCTGGATAAGGTATCATTGAGGATATCCACATTTGGATAGAACAGTTTTTATAGAATGAAATGGAAAAAAAAAGAAAAAAAAGAATGAAATGGAAGCACATATTAGAGTAATTTCTGTTAGGGATCATTTGTGTCATACTCAGGCACTCTGACCCTTTCGTTTCCCATACTAACTGAAAACTCCTTAAATAAGATGGTTGTTGGGATAGGAAAGAAAGCCTCAAAGGCACAGAAAGTCAGTTGGACCAATCGGATTTTAAAATGGCTTCAACATATTAAAATGTAACAGCTGTTTTTGACCACTTCATTCTGTCTCGTCTTTCTGTATTCACTGGGTCCAAATCTGTTAATTGCAGCTCATGGTACAACACCCCCGAGAGCCAACTTTGGCCACGTGTTTGTCTTATGGTTTGGTTTGAAGGAAAGTTCTTTGTGAGTAAGCTTTGGTTTTACTCTATAATACTGAGAAAATATTATGCCTGTGGATAAACCAATATTTTCCTGACGTATTTTCTTGTGTTCACAAAGTGAGTTGATAAAATCAGGCCCATTTTTTTTGTCTTAGAGGAGTCTGAAATTATCAAAATCTGAATCAGATTAATCAGAAATAGCCTCTCTTCTCTCTAGTGTGATCTGCACACTAGTGAGTGTACTTTGTTTCTTTGTCTGTACAATGGTGGTCAGAAGCCATATCTTGTATAGTTCACAAATAGTTTCTTATGGTTCAGAAGAAGAAAGTATATTCTGCACTTTTAGGTACAGAAGCCAATTAGTTATGTTTTACAAGTGAAATGTGGTGTAAAGCAATAAGAGGAGTTTATTTCTTTGAGTTTGATAAGGAAAAATTGACATGCAAAAGAATGGATGCTGTCTGTCTCACTCAGCTCTGGCTGCCATATCAAAATACCCTAAATTGGGTGGTTTAAACATCAGACCTTGATTTCTGACAGTTCTGGAGGCTGTGGATGCCTATGATCTGGGTGCAAGCCATTTCAGTTCCTGGTTGAGGGTTCCCTTGGCTTGTGGTTTGCCCTCATCTTCTGTGTCTCCATGGGAGTGGGAGAAGACCGGGGAATGGAGAAGAGAGGGGGAGATGTGGAGATGTAACTGATATCTCTGTTCTCTTCTTATAAGGGCACTAATCTCATCCTAGAGGGCCTCAATTTCATGACCTCATCCAAACCTAAATCAACTCCAAAAGATACCTGCCTCTTAATACCATGCATTGGAAATTAAACCTTCAGCATATAAATTTAGGTGGGACATAGGCATCAGTCCAAAGCACTATGCTTCCAAGTAGTCAACTTTGAAGGAAAGAAATATCAAATAACGTAGAAACTTGAACAGAAAGACGACAATTAATGTTTATAATTTATGGGATAATAAGAGGAAATTTTAAAACCTCATTAAGTGAATACCTAACTACATATAATACACATCAATTAGATGAGGTAAGTATTATTAACTTATTTTAAAGAAGGGACTGAGCCCTGCCAAGGCCACATGCAGTAAGCAGTAAAGCTAGAATTTGGACCAGATCTCCCACCTCTGTTTATTTTTCTAACAAGATTATAGATGCTTTTGTTACAATTTCTAACATCAGGTATAGGAGCAAGTAGGTTAGAATTCCATATAACCTCCTGAGAAAAGCACATATGATCAATTTTCCTCCTAAGAGGTAATTTTCTTCTTTGGGGAGGAGAATCTCTACTTTCTCCTTCTACCATTGAATGTTATGCTCACTGCTGCCATTCATTAAGTAAATTTTAGGTAATTGCTTTAGCGAGGGTTCTCCAGAGAAAGATACCAGTGACAGTCCAGTGAAAGTTGAAGACCCAGGAAAGCTGTTAGTCCAGTTCACCCCCATCTTTTCCTGAAGCAGGATGAGATGAGATGTCCCAGCTCAACAGTGAGGCAGGAAAAAAAGGGCTGCATTTCTCCTTCCCCCACCCTGTTCTGTGAATGCCCTCAAGAGATGGACTAGTGCCTACCCACTTTGGGGAGGGCAATCTGTCCTATTAAATCCAGTAATATAAATGGCAATCTCATCCAGAAATACCTCACAGACACACCTAGAAATGTTTCATCTGGGCATCTTGTGGGCAGTCAACTTGGCCAATAAAATTAATCATCACAGTAAGTATTAACTAATAGTGACAATAAATGATGCAATTGCTAGGATGATTACCTTGGAAATGGGTGATTTTAATTCCTTCATTTCTGTCATTTTCAGAAGTGTTATACAAGGCACTCATCATCCTTCTGGAGTTCCTTAGCCACGTCTGCTTTCCAGGCAGGTATCTTAGTCTTACTTACTGTCAGAAAGCTTGGCTTCTTCCACAAACTTAGAGAATTATATCTCAGAGTTACATGTTTGTGCATTGAATTCTGTTCCTCCCTGGACAGTCACATGATTGGCACAACCAGGTGATACTCTTTGAATTCAGAAAACATTTTATGTAATGAATCTTGAGTGTGTGGAAAATTCTTGCTACCATAGTTATATTTCCTTACAATGTGAACACAACAGTGTGTTTTAAGAGGGCAAAAGAAAAATTAATTTATGACTCTAACACCCATGCATTAGAATAGAATGAATTATTTACTGTTTTTAAAGATTTTATTTATTTGACAGAGAGAGACACAGCAAGAGAGGGAAAACAAGCAGGGGGGTTGGGAGAATGAGAAGCAGGCTATGCATAAATTTGGGAGCCCAAAGTGGGGCTCCATCTCAGGACCCCAAAATCATGACCAGAGCTGAAGCCAGATGTTTAATGACTGAGCCAAGCAGGCACCAATAATTGTATTTTTTATAATACAAAATGTAAGGACAATCATATGTTTACACATTTGGATAAAAATCAATGATCAGTTTAAAGTAAAATAGTTAAAATAGAGAATTGCAACTTAGAGACTGAAAATTCACAAATCACAGGTACTAAATAGTGCCATTGTTTCTTCCGTTCCAGGGGAAGATGGCTATGAAACAATCTGTCACTCTCTGTGATTTCACCATTGTTCCAGGTTTTGATTCCAGCAAAGGTCTGCATGACAAAACATGGACCATATCCACAAAGCATTCCCCCCCACTCCCCCAAAGTGTTCCATAGACTGGAAGAGGTGACACAACTTGATGCCATCTACATTAAAGGAGACTTCAGTAACTGAGGTGTCTGAATCCTTTCAAAGTTCTTATCATGCCATCCAGGACTTGGTGGCTGTTCTTTTCAAAGTAAAGACATCTTTAGAACCACATAACAACATAACAGAAATATGCAATTATAAAGCTTGCCTTCCTAGAACTTATTAGTAGCTGAAAATATACTAGATTTCAGTTTAAATTGCCACTAATACAGGTTTGTAAACTATAAAATATCACAGAAATAACTGGATATATGACTAACACCAAGTTTATATATGCCTATGTACATGCACTTACATGTACATACACTCGTGTACACAGTGCTTGAAGAAATGCATGCATATTTTGTTATTCTGATTCACTGTAGTTTCACGACTCATACCTCTCTCATCCCCAGAGCATTTGGCAAATAACTCTATTACGGACTGAATGTGCCTTCTCCAGAAACTCACGTTGAAGTCCTGATCCCCTGTGTTAGATTAGGTCAGGAGGGCAGAATCCCCATGATAGGATTAGTGCCCTTAAAAGAGACCAGAATGCTTACTCGCTTTGTCTGTTTCTGTCCCCCATGTGAAGAAAGTACAGCTGGTAGACAGCCAGCTATAGATGTGAAAGAGGGTCTCAGCAAGAACTGAATATACTGGCACCTTAACTTTGGACTTGCCAGCCTCCAAAACTATGCATACCAGGTGTCTAGATATCTGTGGTTCAGTCTCCCTAGTCTGTTATTTGTTATGGTACCTGTAGCACACTACTTCTGAAAGACAGTTTCATCAAGGGTAATGCTTGATCTCCCACTTGGCATCCTAAGTGTTGGAGATCGCAGGGACTGTGGCGTTCCTGGTGTGCGCACAGAGCCCATGAGCTGGATGTTAAGTTTGGTATTGGCAACTGCAGCAGTTTTCTGAAAAAAAACTTTGGATGGGGGTGAGGGTTAGCCTTTGCTTACTTAACGGAGGACTTAGCTACAGTGAGGGCAGCTGGAAAGGGAGTAGCGGAATCTCCTTTCTGTCAGCCACCAGGAAAGGGGCTTTCAGTCAACACAGCCCAGTTTATTTCATAGTGTTTTTTCTGTCTGTATTTCTTTATCTAGGTCAAGTTTGGATTAGGAACATCTGACCAACAGCAGAAACAGTCCTATCAGCACTGTGTGTTGGTGCTGTGCTGAGCAGCCTTGACCGGGTTTTGACAGAGAGCTGTCCCATGGCACAACTGAAAGGTAAAACCTATTTCTGGATGTTTGTTCACTTGTGTGTGGACTCTGAAAATGGAATGTATGTGTGCCCACATCAGCTCCCATTTCAAAGATGTGGAAAACCCAGCTTCTCTGTGGCCTTTTGCCTTCCTTGTTTGCCAGGATTCTAATTTACATCTAGGAGAGGTTATGTATTTCCTCTTCTACCCCTACATTGACCCTCTGGAACCTCAGCTTTGACAGTAGTCTTTGCTAGGTTAGAATACATCTGAATCTGGATAGATGTGGGCCTGCTTTCCACTCTCATTTTACACATTCTGTTTCTTACCATTATGGCTTCTGAGTTTGATGACCATACCCTTCCCCTATGCATGAGGAAGGTGAGAGGGTGCTGCAAGGCAGAGCTTCCCAACCATTAGAGATGTCTCTGCTACAGTCACCCCTTCGGCTGCTAAGCAGGTATGTGGCTACCAGGGCAGCCAGAGAGCCTCTGTTTAGCAGGGTGTTCCATGGATGTGTAAATCCTATACCTTGTCTGGGCCATGATGGGAGAACAGTAGCGAAACCCCGCCTTGTAAGGGAATATTAGGGACAGGGCACTGGTGATTGACCTTGTCTACTCCTCAGTGCTGCTGAAAAGGAATCATGACCTGAGGTTGCAACTGGTGATTTTGCCAAAGAAGAAAGTTCAGCCAAAATCAAGGCCCACAGTGACACTCCAGAAGCCTGCACGGGTCAAGTGGAGCTGAGGAAGAAAGCATAACATATAAGGACACGTCTGCTCTCATATTTATGTATGTACCCTACTTATGTGCTCCAGAGCCTCACTGGGTATGTCACACTACCACGTTCTTTTCCACATAATCTTACTATGTTCTTTGTGCTAGGACGGATGTTTCTATCATCTCAGAGAGAGGGCTCAGAAGTTAAGTGCTAGAACCAGGGTGCAGAATTTAATTCCAGGGTCTCCTATCCCAGTGCCCATTCTCCTATGTTACATAGATTCTCGTGTTTATTGTTTTGTTTTGTTTTTTTTTTTTTTCAAAATGACTGTCTCACAGAAAGAGGAAAGACAGGCAAAAGTAAAAGTATTTCTTTCCTAACCTCAGAAAAGAATGTATACCCTTTTACAACGGTCTGGTGTGATGACATTTGTGTTAATGAAATGCTCACATTGATTCTGGTTGGGATGATTTTGAGTAAATAGGGGATCACACAAATCCCAGACCAAAGTGACAGTAGTGAGAAGCTTTAGCTCACCCAGTGGTCAAAACCTGGTTGTGACAATAGGACATAGAAGCAAGGTGCAAGCTTAAAACTAATTTTCTTGTTTCTTAGTAGAGCCCCTGTTCCTGACGTATGTCTCCACAAATTAAATACTGCAGAAGTTTTGGGAAGACAAGAAAGAAACAGCTTATTGCTTACAAAGTTGTATAGACTAGCCAGACTAGCCAGAAAAGGATTAATGGTTAAATTTGAAATTTGAAAATTCTCTGTCTAGTAAGAGAAAGTATGACTTCTGTGCTGATGTTATTTAATAAGGTTTGTATTTTATGTGACTCATAAAGACTTCTAGAGATGGTGTGTATGATCAGTTGCTTTGAAACTACTTTAAAAATCTCCTATGACCTGTTACACAAATGTGCAAGCTCCACATATTGTTGAAGGTTAATGATAGAAACAAGTAGCCATCAGAATACTAAAATATGAGTTATTTTAACCACCACCTATCTTGGTTTTGCACAGACTTTAGCTTATTTTTTATCATAAGGTGATACATGTGCCTGGGCATGAGGCAAATTTTTCGAGTTTTAAATATGAAGAAAGATAACCAAAATGAGATTATAAAAAATGGAATGCTGATTTCTTATATGCATTATTAAATTAATGAATGAATTTATCAGGAAATTTGAAGTGGGAAAACAGGCTAACTTTCTATGGAAATGACCATTTTACCTATGAAGACTAAATGCCATTTCAATAGACATTTTCAGCAAGTCTTTCATAATATGTCGAAATCGAATGAATATTCAGTCATTATCTTATTCATTAATTTTTCAATAGCATTTTAGGCAGGAGGATTTTTTATGTTCAAAGGAATCCTGTGATGATTTTCCTCTAATCTGTGAATCATTTTATATAAAGTGAAGTCCTTATCACCTTTTCTTAAAATGAGAGTATAACTGATATTTCTATGAATGATGTACTAATTGAGCATAAAATCTGTATGAAGTCATGGCATTTTTTTTCAGTGCCAAAAATAAATTATAGAACCAAATCCCAATTAGTGAAACTTCTAGAGTACTGTAGTCACTCTCTTAGTACTCAGCATGTTATCAGACTCTGGAAGTTTCCACACATGTCCCTAGAAGACATATTAGGCATTGGGTTGATCAGGAAATATAAATTATTTTAATAGAAGCCTAATCAAAATGTAATTAGAAAGATACTCTTCTTCTAAATAAATAATACTTTTCAGTGTGTGTAGAAATGACTTCTGAATTATTGGTATTAATTTATCTTTGACTGTGTGTGGAAATAAGATAATGGTAATATTTTCACAGTTTGACCATGATTATCTAGAAAACTCAAGAGTGAGTATTGTTTGATGGAGGCAGACAGAAGAGGCAGAATTATTAGTACAACTGTATAAATGGATATATTATACATACAAAAATAGCTGTGTTATCTACTTTTGAAAAACAGTGTTAGGTATAATTTCTTATTGGAAGTTTCTAGGATAGATATGTTTCAGGCTTTTCAATGATAAGGAGTCCTTATATCAGTGAATTTTTAGCCCAATATCAGGGGTCAGTAGTGGCCTACTTACTCCCAAGCTTGTGAGAATCTGTAATCGCAGGTATGTAGATACTTAAAGTTTGTGTTTGGAAGTTTGGAATACTGTGGAGTGTTTGCGTTGATCTCAGTGATTTCATGGGCAATGGCCAGAGATGGTAGTCATCATGTAATTCACAGGGTTTCCTGCACATAAAAGATTTTTGGGGACCTCTATGACTTTGAGGGTCCCATGCATGGCATGTTTGTGTAGGGAGCTGAAAAACTTTATATGATTGTTTCTGCCTATAACTTCACTTTGTTT
>PJEN01025832.1:0-15572 GCA_004024605.1 Pteronura brasiliensis | reverse complement strand
TTTTTTTAAAGATTTTATTTATTTATTTGACAGACAGAGATCACAAGTAGGCAGAGAGGCAGGCAGAGAGAGAGAGAGAGGAGGAAGCAGGCTCCCTGCAGTGCAGAGAGCCCGATGTGGGACTCGATCCCAGGACCCTGGGATCATGACCTGAGCCGAAGGCAGCGGCTTAACCCACTGAGCCACCCAGGTGCCCCCACAAACTGTTTTAGACACCAGGGATATGGCATTTAAAAATACATGTTATAAAAGAGTCCAGCCCTCTTGGAGCCAGCATTATATTTTGGAGCATAAAAATACATTTCCAATTACGAGTTGTGTTAACTGCCAAAGAGGAAAAGCATTGTGCGCTTTAAAAAAAAATAAAGAAATAATTGGGTCATATAATCTATACTGGGTTGGGAGGTAGGGGATGGTCAGGAAAAGACTCTCTGAGATAAAGGGATAAGCTGAGAATTATACCTTATAAAGGGTGAGCTAAGTGAAGGACACTCCAAGTGGGAACAGCATATGTGAAGACTTGAGGCTAGAGTTTGTTGTATTCAAGAGCATAATGGATGAGCCTAGAATACAGTGGTAGGAAGAGGCAAATTTAAGCAGAGCTATTCATCCAGTGATGAATATAACTTAATATATAATATCAGTCAATCATTCATTCAATCAGAGCAGGAAATCACATTTCATTAGGGGACAAGGGGGAGAAACATCTACAAAAGAAACCTAGATTTTTCTCATTTCCAGCACAGTATGGTATCTATAAAAGAGTGCTTTCCTCTCAATTACTATAAATTAATGAGTTGTGATTCATAGCTAATTTTTCCACCAGAAGTACTCTCTTCTGGAAGGTTAGAGGAGGGATCCATGAGGTACTTTGATGAATGTAAGAGCTCATGGAATGGATAAACAAAACTGGGGATATCCATACAATGGAGTACTATGCAGACATAAAAAGAATGAAATACCAATATGATTACAATATAGATGAACTTCAGGACATCTTAAGTGCAATAAGTCAGGCACAAAAGACCACAGAGTGTATGATTCCATCAATATGAAATGTTGATAAGAAAATCCTTAGAGACAAAATATAGATTAATAGTTGTTGGGGGTTGGGATAAAGGGGAAATTGGGAGTAATGGATATGGGGTTTTCTCCTGCAGTGATAAAAGTGTTCTAGGATTGAAAGTAGTGATGGGTGTACAACTCTAAGCATCACTGAACTGTACACCTTAAAAGGATGAACTTCATGGTACATGAATTACATATTAATAAAGCTGTTATGAAGAAATTGCATGGGGCATCTCCCTATGTTCTCTCAGTCTCAAGAGATAGTGATAGATAGACATAAAGGTAGATAGATGTTGACAGCTTGCTTATGTAGGATTTTACCAAAATTAATTATTTTTAAGCTCATATTATCTTTGATGAGCTTTGGATGAATGAGTTATGTCTATATCAAATGAGGACTTTGGAAGTTCAGTTCCATAAGATTAATTTTTTACCCGGAAATATGCTGAAAAAGCTTTCAGTAATCCATCACATAAATAATGTGAAGAAGACAGAGTCAATGTGTCTTATAAAACCTTGCCACTTACTACCCTGTAAAGGTACCATGTACTGAATGTTAAGGACGATAGATAAAAAATGAGGAAGAGCTATAATATATTGGGACTTTAATGAAGCTTTGGCTTCTATCCACATGACATATTTATCAATGAACCAGAAGGTGTGTTTCACACACAATTTATCTTTCCAACATAACCTATCAGTTTATTTCAGTCTAGAAAAGGAAGAGGGATTAAAGTTCACCCTATATTAAAGTTCACCCAATAGCCAAAATAAGATTCAAAATTTTAATTTATTTCCAATTTAAGAAACTCAGCAATTTATCAAGATGTTGAATCCTCATAATGTTCAAATACTCAAAGAAGTATTCAGAAACAAGTAGTCTTATCAGTTTTTTTTTTTTCAGTTTTCCCTTGATAATTAATATTGAAAAAATGGTTACCAGGAATTTATGTCAACTTGGGGAACATGGCTTGATACCCCTATTATGGATATTTAGGGAAAAATAGATATATGAATATCTATGATGGAGATCTAATCAAAGCAGCAAATTCCTTAGGAAACAAGGTGCAAATAAATGAATAAACTCATGGATGACTAAATAAGTAAATAAATAAGCAAACAAAGAAATGCCCAAGAAGCAGATTGAAAATATTTATGAATATAAAGTTTAATATTTTATAGGTCTCAAAATATTTTCATATCTATTAAAAATTTGATCTTCAAATATATTTTATGAACTAAGTAGTACAG
This sequence comes from Pteronura brasiliensis, assembly GCA_004024605.1. NCBI lineage: Eukaryota > Metazoa > Chordata > Mammalia > Carnivora > Mustelidae > Pteronura > Pteronura brasiliensis. The sequence continues at coordinate 13,253 of PJEN01025832.1, read as the reverse complement.
AAAGATACCTCCACTTCACAGAGGGGCAAAATAAGGCTTAACAGGATAAAGCCACTTTCTGTAGACACATTTTTGGTAAGTAGCATAACCAATTTTATATCAGCTGATATCATGTCTAGTGCATTCCTTTTTTCTTTTCTCTCTCTTTTTTTTTTTTTTTTTTTTTTTTGAGAGAGAGACAGGGCATGGGTGCACATGAGAGCGGGGAGGGGAGAAGGGAGGGACAGAGGGAGGGAAAGAGAATCCCAAGCAGACTACACACCCAGCATACAGCCCCATGTGGGGCTCCATCTCAGGATCCTGAGATCATGACCTGAGCCAAAACTAAGAGTCAGACGCTTCACCAACTCCACCACCCAGGCACCCCATGCCCAGTGTGTTTCTGACATGACACAGTATTCTAACATTATTTTTAATACTATTATTAATGTTATTTTTATCATCACAGGACAAAAAGATATAAAAAGTGATACAAATATCAGAAAGTGAATAATGGTTTATGATAAAACAAAAATAGTCTATGGTATAAAAACTAGCTAGTGGCCTAGAAAATAATATATTTTTAAAAAAATATTTGATTTTGTTGGTTGATTTTGTCTTTGCTTTTGTTCATTTTATAAAGGAAATCAAGGCATTACAATACCTATATATATACAAGATAAGTGTTTCTTTCCATTATATGGTCAGGTCTCAACTATCTATGACCTTATAGGGAAAAAGAATACTTAGAATTTTTAAAACCTCCCTGTATTTCAGATTCTCACGTCAATGGGTATTTCCCCTTTTGCCAAAAAAAATTATATATATATTTTTATAACCCACCAAATTGCCAGCATTTGTTGTTTTTTTCTCCTTCTCCAAATAGCTAACCATCTCCTAAATAAACAATAATTACTTTGATTGATGTCATTTACTCATGATTCTGCTCTGTGCTCCAAAAGTAGGAGAAATATGAAAAATGAGAAATGATATCAGGAGAAAGCAATAGAAAGGAAAAAAAGTCTGGGGGAAAATAATGCTTACAGAAATTAGAAAAATTTATCTTTAAGATCAGGCTTTCAATTGAATAAGAATCTAATGAGAACTGAATTTGCAATATAGCATTAGGAGGCAGTTAGGGATATCTTCGATCTTGGGATTGATGAATCTACAAAACGGATTCTCAAGTAGATCAATGGACTCCCTCTTGGAATTATTTCAATTCATTATTCTCTTTGGGAGATAGAGCAGATGTTGTTGAATATAGAAGAAGGGGCATTTCTACATGGGAGGTCACTGCATTGTATTGAAAATCAGCACAACCAGGGTATCAAAGTTAAAGGCTTTGAGTGTCTACCCAATCACAGTTATCTCAGCTCTTGGATCAATACACCTGTAAGTGGCACCAGCTGATTTAACTGATTTAACTGATAGTCCCCAGACAGTGGAAAATTCATTAGTGACCCAGCAAGTGATCCCATCTACCCCTCATCTGTCAACAGAGGATTAATCCCCAAATTTAACACCCATCCACTACACACAATAGCGAACAACTCTAATAAACAGGGTTACTCAAATGATAATGTCTCCTCTTTGCGCAGGGAGGGATTGGCCCTCCCAAAGTACAGATCTCATTATCGATAAATTTCTGTGTAAGAGTTCTCTGCTTAATGAATAGCAGTTTGAATTCTTAATTCATAGATTGTCCTGACAATCTAGTTTTCTCCATCTTATTTTAACTTTGGGTTGTAATAAATATCTTGAGTTTTGTGTGTTATTAAAATTATACAGAAATCTCATTTTAATGTTTTTAATGTTTAATGTTTTCACATATGAATTATTTTCATATAAAATGGTAGTTTTTTTTTTTTTATAAATTTCTGTGTAGGGTTATTCTGTGGGATAGTCCAGTCCTGATATTTTTATTACTAGCAGTTCTGGGGGGTAGAAATTGTTGGTTTTGAAGGAAATGATTTTTCTTTGCTAACTTGGCAACATGCAAATCTGTTCCCCCTCTCTTGCATACCTGACAGAGGAAACCATCTTTTACTCCGTTATAGACTACGAGGAAAGAGGTGTGAGAAGAGCAACAAAGAGACCAAACTATCTTCTTTAAGTATAACTCTGACCAACGCACATGTCCTCTAAATGAAACACACTCAAAATATCCTCTTTGCCTGCAGAATAAAATTCAAACCCTTTAATGGCCTTCCCAAGGCCTTCCAGAAACTTGTCCCTACCTCTGCCTTCATCCCCAGTCTCTATCACCAAAGTACACATGTCCGGCATTCCAGAGATACCAACTGGTTTACAGTCACGTGAATATGCCACACTGTTTCACATCTTCACGCCTGTGCACCTACTAGTTCCGCCACTGGAACGGCCATCCTTTCTCCTACTTCCCCCTTCTGATGAACTCCTACTCATTCTGAAAGAGAGTTCCCATCTGTATTGCCTTCATGAGCCACCCAAACAACTGCCCACTCTTTTTTGTGCATGCCAACCCTCTACCTATTATTTACTACGTTATTGCATTTATTATGCTTTAGTGCAATAATACAGGTTTAAGTACATTTTTCTCATCAGTCTGTACGTTTCTTCCAAGTAAGATGTGTATCGTTCAACGAGGTAGCATGAGCAATTCGCACAGTCCTTGGCACACAGAAAATATTCCATAAAAGTTGCTGAATGAAGCTAAAGTATTCATGACCTACAAATGAAATGTTATAGTTTCAAGCACAATGGCTTTTTAAAATATAAAAGAAAATTGTATGTGGCATATTGATATGAGTCTAATAGGACAATCCTGACCTCAAATATTCTGTCCTCAGACCATAGATCCCGATTTTTCCTTGAAAAAATATGAACAACATAAATATAAAATGTAAATAACAGGTTTCATGGTGCAACTTATTTCTGGTCCAAATGGTCCAAATTTTCAGGAAGATGTTGGCAACGTGAACACCAAAAAAAAACAAAAAACAAAAAAAAAACCCCCAAAAACCAGAGTTTCCAGCTGAAATCTATACATCTGTCCTTTTTATTCATAGACACAGACTTCTACCTGGACCCAAAAGAGGAGATTCAGTAAAATCCCACAACAAGAAAAACATCTAAACCACTTGGTTCAGTGGATGGATAGAAAGCCCAGTCCCAGGCTAAGTAAGGCCTGAACACTGAGTTTCTTAGACCAACAGCCTGTGGGTGGGATTTTTAGGCGGTGTGAATTGGGCACCAAGCAGGAGGGTAAAGCTGGGGAAGTGCAGTCTCTCTGACCTGCAGTTCCTCTGTGACAGGAGGAGCCTATACAGCATCAAAGAGGGCCTTCCGGCTCTCACTGCCTACCAGTGCTGGGACTATTTCATGTCATAGAGCATGAGTAGGAGGTTCAGGGACAGTTACTGGTAATTGGCCAATAAGAGACCTGCTTCTCTATTTAATCCCCCCATCCTTTTCCTCACCTTTGAAGACAAACAAAACATAAAAACCAGATAATTTTTCGTATAAGCAACACATTTAATATGGGCCAATAAAACATTGAGCCCAGAGCATTACCATTATACAAAGCGTGTTGAATCCACTTTTACCGTGGGTCATTCTGGAAGATACACATCCCTTCGTTATATATAAAAAACTTGAAGCAGCTAGCATCATATTCACCTACGCAGGATTTACAGTTTGCCAAAGCATTCGGGTACAGTATCTCGCTTGACCCTCAAGACATCTCTGTGCGTTCAGGTTCTTTGCATCCGGCAGAGAATGGAACAGAAGCTCAGGGTACTGCCTGAGGTCAGGCTACTAATAAACGCAGAGTTGAGATTCAATCATCAGTCTCTGGACTTCAAATTCAATTTTAGTCTGTATTAATGCTCTCTCCCTCCATCTAATCACACTCTTCACGCAGAGGATGCTGCTAAGTGAGAGGAAAAAGGATTAGAAGACTTATCTATTCATTCAAGAAATATTCGCCAGGCACACACTCTATGCCAGACATACCGCTAGACTCCAGGGAAAACCGAATCCCTCTCAGGCCCTCTCCTCCTGGACTTCCAGCTCTTACGCTTACAGGAGAGACCAAAATGGGTAGGCATAACTAGATGATGTGGGCAGATGTTATAGGCGCCTCATAAAGATACAAGCAGGGAACTATGGGAACACACTGTTCCAACAAGTTGTTCTGTTTATGAGAGTCAGAGGGAGCCTCTGGCATTTCTATGCCTCAAGCCATAGCCGGGCCTTCAACAGTGAGTATCTCATTCAATAGGTGGGCACTGAAAAGAACAGTGTGAGGGACAGCTCAAGTGTACGGAGAGGGCAAGGCTCATCGGAGGGAGTGCTTTTGTCAGGATGGCAAGATGAAGACTGAGTGGGTACCAGCTTTGGTGAGAGAAAGCCAGACCCACTCTGGGGATACACCGTGAAACATCCTGCCTCGGATTTTATTCTCCATGCTTTTCCAAAGAAGATGCTTACTTGGGCTTGGTTTTTGAAGATCCATAGAGAATGGTTCTCAGTGTGTGGTCTCTGCATTGGCAGCTCTGACATCACCTGGCAACTCTGAGAAACGCAAACCCTCAGGTCCTGGTCACAAACCTACCAAATCCCAAACTCCATGGGTGGGCCGCAGCACTCAAAGTTTTAACAAGAACTCTAGGTGATTCTGCCAGCCGCTCAAGTTTGAGAACCACAGCCTTAAAACACTGATTTTGCCAGTTCGGGCGTCTATCTTTTACTGTAAAACATCAGTTTTAATCCCAAAGTTAGCTGACCCACCTTCTAACTCTGCAGGTTAATTTTCTGTGTGCACATGACAGGGAGTAGGTCTGCTGATCAAAGGTAAAATGGACTACGTGAGAATGAACTAGAAATTTATGATAAGGTGGAGAGCCATCTCCTCGGAAATGTTGGGAGGGAGATATCTCCAGCATCTCTGGTTCGCTAGAGTAGATGCCATCTATGGCCCTACTCTCCCTGGACTAAACTTTTGTGGCACAGGACTTAATGTTAGCCAGTCCAAAACACCATATTTCAAATGGCTCACAAATGGGAACTGTGAAATAATCTTTATGAAACCCTTGAGTCATATTCAAATATGTCAAGAGGAAAAGGTGGGCAAACCATTTTTCTGCAATCTCTTGGTTTAGCCTAGAACTGGCTATAATCCGATTTGATAACTAATCACCAAGCTCTCTCTCTGTTAATCAGCATGACTAGGCTGGATGTGGGGATGGGTAATAGTTACATTTCTTGTTTTCAAGAAGTTTGCATTCTGGTTCTTTGGAATGCTCGCAAAATCTTCTCACATTTCCCTAATCACCCCCAGGAATTCTCTTATTCCCTACCAGGAGTTTCTTCCTGGAGTGCTCAACTATGAAAAGATATCAAAACCTGTCAAAGCTGGGCTCAAATGCCACCATTTTCCACTCGACCAGATATGATCTCCTCTTACACAATACAAAGCAAAAAATGAATTATTTTTCTCTGACAGAGCTCTGTGGCCTTCTGGGAACACAGCACAGATCTATATTATTAAAAATATTCTAATTAGTTCCTGTACGCCCCATAAGAAAACCTTGATGCAGATCATTTCTAATTAAGAGAAAGACAATGGATCAAATTTTCATTAAAACAGAATGAAAAAATAAACAAAACTCTTTTCAATATCCATTCCTCATTTCAGACTTCTGAAGTGACTTTATAAATGCTGAATGTTGCATAACAAATACAGGAAGGACCTCAGGCTTTTGCCACGGCATAAAGAGACAAAGACTAAGGGATGTTACTTGTGGATTTTGTATTTGGAAGTGGGCACAAGTGGGCACAAAGGAATTGTTTTGTCGGAATATGGGAGGCAGGTAACAGCGTTAGGGGTAAATCCAGGTTATCTGGTTGTCCTCCTTAGCCTGTATTACTGAGTAATACATTGTTGCTATATCACACAGGAGAGAAGAATTCTTTTTGAGGTAATTGATGGCTACTAGGATATTTTTAGAAAAATAGTTTCTTTTGTTGCCAAGGATGACTAAAATCTAATCTGGACCTAAATAATAAAATTAAAGCTAGCAACACAATAGTATTTTGAATGTACATCTGCTTTGAAATACGGTATTTCTTTTAAGGCTCAAAATACCTCTGTCCTACCAGAGGTATTTTGTGTCCTCGCCACAGGTGGGTATTCAATACAGCTTTGAGAAGGGACAAAACAAATAAGAGGGGGGTTAAAGGTTGTTCGTCCCATTTTACAGGTGTATAATAGAACATCAGGAGTGATAGAGGCGGGAAATGATCAAGCTAGAGCAGAATGGGGATTGTTGAACACAGTCCATTCTTTCTCCCACACCATACTACGTTAGAGCTTAACAGACCTGAGTACTACATCTCCCCTCGTATGTCAAAACTGTTCATGGTTTTCATATATCCTAGAGAAAGAGTGTCAAGTTGCTTCACTGATACTCTAGCCATATATAAAAACCCACGGCTAGTTAGCCATTTCTAACAAATCAGTGGAGGAAGAAAATAATTGTCAACTGAATGGATTGACCACATCTTTCACTGTTCAGAGTACTGTTTCTTTTCCACCTCATTCCCCGGAGCAGTGAAAGAATCCTTCCAGCTCTGTACTTAAACGCAAAGAAACCATGTTAGGAATAATAATTCAGGATTAATACAATGGGAAATCTTTGCTGTGAGGAATATGAAACTTCTTATTGAAGTCTTAATTCATGCGTGGTGTATATAACCTCTGATACAAATTCCTCTCAAAATTCTCTGTGTGACAGAGATGTACGCTGCCTGATCTATTTCCCTTCCTCCTCTATTAACAGTCTCTCTCTCATTGGCAGCAGCAATGTGTCCAGCTACATATCCCACCTGCCCTATTGCAGGCTTTAAAATTTTAAACAAAACAATTTTAAGAGAGATTTAGGAGAAAAAGAACATATTCTGTTGGCAAGCCCTCTTTTTTTACCCTACTCTTTCTCCATCTCTCTGCCTGAGACTCCAATGTGATGGCTGGAGCTACAGTAGATGGGCACCTTTTGACCATGAAGCAACCCTGAGAACAGAAGCGACACAACAGGAATGGCAGAGCAGAAGGACGGAGGAAAATGGAGAGACTGACGATATACTAATATCGTCATATCAGCGTTGGGAGACCTATACCTTGACTTCTGTGTTACAAGAAAAGTAATTCTATTTAGTTTAAGTCACTATCATTTCAGATCTGTTGTTACTGGTATTCAGATCTCGTTATTGGTATCATAACTGATGAATCCCCCCAAGTGTGGACAGAATAGAGAGCCAGAAAATTTTGATTAGGACTGCATTTTAGAATTAAAGACCAACTGAGTAATAGATGGACCAGTGTTCCACACTAATGTGGGCTAAAAGAAGCAGATAATTTTCCCTAAATGAGGCAACCAGAAATGGAACTTGATCAGGAGTCTGAGTCATGCCAGAAAGAAGATGATGATGTTTGGAACCCTGCATAATTATGCAGTAGGGGTGGGGTAGGGGAGGGTGGAGAGGTGAATTAAGGAATGAGGACATTAGAACAAAGGATTAATGGAGCTAGAGGAAAAGTCACACTGTTTGGAACTGGAGGGGCTACCATCATGGGCCTCCAGAGACATGGGGCCAGAAAGGGAACGCCACACATCAGATAAGAAATTCCCTTATTCAGGGGGTTCAGAAAAACATCTTTCTTTCCCTTGCAATATCTGGCACAGTACTTTAAAAGGGGGGTATATGTTCATTAAACCTATGTGGATTGATTTAAAGCCCATCCAAAAGTCAGGATGGAAGTTCGCCTGGGAGCCTCATTCTCAAAAGACTACATGAGACACACTGTTCCACCCCAATCCTTTCTCACTCTCCTTTGATTGTCACTAAAGAGCATCTAAATTATAAAGGAAAGGATACATCTAGGTAATTGCCATAAAGCAGATACATGTCACCAGAGCCTCACAGTACAAAGGGAATGAGAATTTAAAAACACTCAGCACTTACCTGTGATTGCTGTTTAAAACTCTATACTTGATATCTATACATTTGTTTTTCTAGTGCAGTAGTTCTCAACAAAGGTGATTTTGCCCCGCAGGGACATTTGGCAATGTCTCTTGAGCCCTTTTTGGTTGTCACAAGCAAGGTGGGGGAAGGTACTACTGACATCGAGTGGGCAGAGGCTGGGGATGGGTGCCCACCAGCCATCCTATAATGCATTGGACAACTCCCACCTTAAATCAAAAAAAGAATTTTCCTGCCCCAAATTCAGTAACATTCCCAGCTACAACAAGGTATGGCATAATCTCCCCAGTGTTGATGTTTTTAGTTCCTGTAGTATTTTTCAGAGTATTCAACAAGAAAACACAAAACCTCAGTGAGAATCATCAACATGTGATGTATGGTCTGTAATTCTCGGTACTACTCAGCTCCAGTGTATTTCCTTGTTCACAAGAAGCTGAAATAAATAATAGCCACAATTTTTAAATACACAGTATTTGGGATACACAATTCAAAAGCACTTTACAAAAAAAAAAAAAAAAATCTTACCGCACCTATAGGACACTCCTGAGGGATAAATGTTATTACAATCATTTTACGGAAGAGAACTCTAAAGCTGTGAGAGATAAAATCCCAAGCTCAAGGTCACAGAACTTATAAACAACAAAGGATCCCAGTGCATATCAACCACAGGAAGTAAATGTATAATCATGACATGGCTGCTATTCTGGATACCAATGTTCTCTAGTGAGTTGAGAGGGTTTCCCCCCCGCCCTTGTAAGTTCGTAAAAACATTGACTTTCCTGCACAGAATGTTTCTTGAAATGCACTATACATTTCTGCTCTTTATTAAGCACACTATGTTGAATAGAATTTAACCCTTTCCTGACATGTCAGGATGGTTATGATGGTAACCCACGTTGTCTTGTCCTGCAACGCCCTCTGGTTCACTGAAATGGACAGGGTTTCCATCTCCTCACGAGATTGAACCCAGCACTTTTAGAGTTTTTCTGCCTGATTTTTACCATTTTTCTTTCTCTGCCTCTTCTAGCTGAATTATAACTGCTTCTTTTAACTCTAGCCAGTGTGTCTGCTTTCCAATGCTTCTAGCCTTCTGTGGATGAAAAGAGAGATCATCAGCTCTACTAGAACTATATCTAAAATTCAAATAATAAAATCTGAAAAGAATCTCCCATAGTGTGCACATGCGTGGGGGAGGGAAGAGAAGGAAGAGGGACTGAGAACACGTAAGCTTCAAGGTATCAACTTTACCTCTTCTCAATTATTTTTGGCTTTATTCCCTGGTTTCTAGTTGGGCTCCAGCCATATGAGTTTGTTGGATCTGTATCTTCAGACTCACAAGGAGATACAATAGTGGACAATTTAATCATTGTAATTTAGAAAATCCTACATTTGGCTATACTGTATTATAATGTCGTGCAATGTTTCTACCGCTCTAAGTCTGTCTGCTAACACTTAAATCCCATTCATCAGTAGAAACACATTTCCTACTCATATCCAAAAAATGCCTCCAGTTTTTATCCACAAAGTCCCCACTTTTAATTTGAAAAAAGACCAAAATACTAATATGATTCTCAAAACGAATCAATATGGAAGAGAGTTTGAAGTTTCAAAGGTTAACTCTGCAGAAAATGCTTCTATAGGGAGGCCCAGGAGGCCATTAGTTTGTTTTGTTTTCACTCCACCATTGCTCTTATGAACAATGGGAAGGACCCTTACCAGCACTTCGCAACTACAAAGGCAAACTAGAGACCTTGTGAGGTTTAACCAGGACAAAATACAATCATACACAGCAGTGGTTCTTGAAGATCGAAAAAAGAAGCCATGACAAACCTGCTAAATAATCAGTACCCTGTTTTCATAAGTAAATATGTATCTCACATTTTAAAAGATTTCCGGTATAATTTTAGATCAACAAATAGCTGGTATGCTGGGCTGATGCTTTGTCAGGCTGAAAGCTGGTGCTGAAATTGCAAATGGTCAGGTACCTAGAACTTGGCAGGTAAGAATGCTGCATTGCTTCTGTGGTTCACTGCTTGCCTCTGTCAAGTCCACATCAGCTGCTGGTTTGTAAAAATGTTCCCTTGGGGGCCCAAATGCTACCAGCAGTTTTATTACGTTCTGCCATGGCTTTGTGAGGCTGAGCAAGCTGCAGACTTTGCACTAGGATCATTACAGAGAACAGAGCAAAACAGAGTTTGGAGGATGTTCACTAGCAGTAATTTTATTTTATTTTTTTTTAGATTTATTTATTTATTGGAGAGAGAGAGCACGAGCAGGGGGAGAAGGGGCAGAAGGAGAAGCAGGCTCCTGCTGAACAGGAAGCCTGAAGCTGGGCTCCATCCCGGGATCCTGGGATCATGACCTGAGCCAAAAGCAGATGCTTAACCAACTGAGCCACCCAGGCGCCCCAACTAGTAGAAATTTTAAAATGCATTAACTTTGCCCTAGGAAGCAGGGCATTGGGTTTATTTGGAAAACGAAGGGTTATTAGCTTGAAGAGAGATAAATATTCTGCTTTTCTCTTAAATCATGGTTTAATGTAACTTAGCTTTTCAGTGAAAATAATTTATTTCTCCAGTGGGAGATTTAGTATGAAATTGTCACTGCAATGAGGATGGTCAAAAAACTCATTGGCTACGTCTCAGAACAGTTATCCAACTAGGGGCTGAAGATACAGAGACTGAGAAGGTGGCTGCATTTTCCCTTGAAATCTCTGTAGGCCTCTGCACTTGTTCTAGAGGAACCCTAATTTGGTACATTTTAAAAGCCCAGGTGCTAAGCTTTTTGCAAAGTGCTTCAGAGGCACAGGTAAGTCTTACTCAGCCCTTGTCTCCCAGGGACTGGTGGTTTAGCCAGGATGTTGAGCTGTTTCCCCATGAGCCCTGAATGGACCACAGGAAGGACAAATTAGATTTGAAAATCTCCCAGAGGTTGTTAGATTCAACTGCTGACACTACATTTCCACTGATAGAAAAACATGAGCTAAGGAGCCTTCTCTTCTGAAAGGACTCTGGGAAATTATAGCTACCGACAGTAAGTCTGTGGTGATACAGTAAGGAGACCTCGTGAAGTGCTGATACTAATGGCACTTCCTTTTCTCTCTCTCTGTTTGTGTATTAAAATACACACACACAAAACAAAAATATGACCTGACATTACAACAGCAACAGAAACTATAGTATCTAGCAACAATTTTTCAGCATCTGGGAACAATTTATACTCATCCATATGAGGTAGACCTGTGGCCTCATCCTCAGCTGATGTCTCCACAGAGGTAGGAAAGCAGCAGAGGCCTGACAGCCTCCTTCCAAGTATCCTCCTCTCAGAGATGTGGAGAGCAAAAATCTGACACCCAACCCCCCACACATATAGCAAGAAAATGGTTTACTAGTCCATCCAAGATGATTTCCACTCTCCTCTTATGGCTGCTTCTTTCCTCATACAGCACTAGTGGGGTCCCTGCCAGGAGAATATGGTACAGAAAGGCCACTCAAGGGAGGAATGTAAAGTTGGAGGTGGGCACTGGGGAAGACAGAGGAAAAATTTTGAGAGTTGTATAGTCTGTTCCTGGAAAAATAAGAAGTAGACATTTTCCAGATCATTCAGGGGGAAAAACGTTCACTTCTCACAGCCAGAGGACAGGCTGTGATGGTTAATTTTGTGTGTGTCTGCTTGACTGGGCTAAGGGATGGCGAGACAGCTGGAAAAACTTACTGCTGGGTGTGTCTAGGAGAGTGTTTCTGGAAGAGACTGGCACTCAAATCATTAGCCTGAGCAATGTAGATGGGTACCATCCAATCCTTAGAGGACCTGAATGTTACCAAAGGGCTTGAGCTGAGACATCCGTCTTCTCCCTGCCTTGGACAGTTAGTGCTCCAGGTTCTCGGGCTTCTAGACTCAGACTGAATTATACCCAGCTTTAATCACGGGACTTCTTGGCCTCTGTGATCATGTCAGCCAATATATATCCTATTGGTTCTGTCTGTCTGGAAAACACTGAACTGATCTCCTAAAAATTACTGAACAGCTTTGCACATCAAACAAGCCTCTAACACAGTTCCTGAGAGATGGAATCTATCATATTCACATGGAAATTCTTACGGAAGAAGGGAGAACATAGGAGCTTAGTTCTTTAAAAACGTCAGTCTTGGACCTATGCTTAAGCGAAACAAACACTAAACCAAAAACAGCACAGGTGGGACCCATACTGCAAAACAGGATGCTCTGAAGGTGAAGAAAACCATAGTTTAAAAAATTAAAAGAAAAAAAAAAGAACTGGGAATTTCTGCTCTGTGTTTTCAAGTAAATACATGAAATAGTGGACTTGTTAGAATAAGGGATGATTAACAAGATTAGAGATATCTTAGAGAAAGTCTGAAATTATTAAGGAAGCTGGCTGAGAATAGCAAAGAAGCAAAAGTCAAATTAATTCCACACTAGAAATGGAAAAGAACAAAACTGGCACTATAAAAAATTAAATCATTGATATAAGGAAATTCTGCCCTAAATCAGAAAATATGAGAAGTTATGAAAGAGAAGATCATAAATACAGCAGACAATGGCTACAGATTTCTCTTTAGAAGTAATTTTTATCCATAACAGACAAGTCTTATCTCATGGAATATAAGCAACAATCGATTAAATAAAGGAAATAGTTCCTGAGTTGAACACCTCCCAGAGTTCATGAATATCATGTTCCAGACAAAATGTAATCAATCTGGCAAATAAAAGAATGTCTGGTATTGGAAGGAGTTTCCTGCTATCTAAGACCAATAGGAGCCAGACCCAGGAATTCTTTGGGTCCTCTGTATTCCAGCCAGACCGGCCCAGCTCCTATCATGGCTTTACCACTTGACAAGCTGAATTAATAGGGGCAAGTCACTTAACACCAAGCTTGTCCTCATCTGAAGTTTTTTTTTTTTTTAATCTTTTTTTCAAATTTATTTTCAGCATAACAGTATTCATTGTTTTTGTACCACACCCAGTGCTCCATGCAATCCGTGCCCTCTCTAATACCCACCACCTGGTTCCCACAACCTCCCATCCCCCGACCTCTTCAAACCCTTCAGATTGTTTTTCAGAGTCCATAGTCTCTCATTGTTCACCTCCCCTTCCAATTTCCCCCAACTCCCTTCTCCTAACTCCCCATGTCCTCCATGCTATTTGTTATGCTCCATAAATAAGTGAAACCATATGATAATTGACTCTCTCTGCTTGACTTATTTCACTCAGCATAATCTCTTCCAATC